>JAKSZP010000163.1:0-163584 GCA_022478985.1 Massospora cicadina
TTCATTTTTGGTCAGACTGTGCTTGCAGCCAGAGGTTCAAGCTGCCGCGTACCACGCTGCTCATATTAGATTGACTCAAGCCTTAGTGCGGGAACACCTCACCAAAGCTATAGATGACTACAAGAGGTTCGCAGATCAAAAACGCCTTCCAAGTCACATGTTTAAAAAGGGTTCTTACGTTATGCTTGACACCCATCATATAAAAATCCAGGCCCCTTCCCACAAATTCGCCAGTAAATGCTTAGGTCCCCATCTGGTGGAGGAGGTATTGGGTAATGAGGAGTTCCAGTTAAAGCTTCCAGCACATTGGAAGCAGCATCCCATTTTCCATGTCTCCCAGCTGTCACCCTTCAAGGGTGCAATACTCACAGAACTAGACCCAATCATTGTTGAGAATGAAGAGGAGGTTGAGGTAGAAGCTATCCTAGCATCCCGGAAATCCCGACGTTCTGTACAATATCTCATGGCTTAGAATGGGTATCTGGATTATGAAAACAGTTGGGTCAAGGCGCGTGATTGCACGATTTGTATGGACCTGGTCGATGCATTCCACATCTCCCACCCCAAAGCTCCCCGACCTCCCCAAAAAGTCGAGTCTCTTATGGCAATCAAGTTACCCAAGGTGCACAAGAATGTGGCTCTCGTGCAGTTCCCCAGTGGTGGGCTCCTTCCCTTGGGAAAAGGAAAGGGTAATGTAAGTCCTGGGGAATGTCCCCGGGCAGTTGATCAGGCCATTTTTTCATTTCCAAGTAAGAAGGTACCAAAGAGGATGACTGTACCCCTCATTACTCAAGGCGATCTCGCTCACGTGGTATATGAGCTCTGGGTAACAGCCCTCCCACTTGGGATACCACTCCTGATACACACACTCTCCTCAGCAGAATTTCTTCAAGGAATCAGTGAAATCTGCACCGAGATCACCGAGATGAAATTGATCATAACCAAATTAAGCAGCAATCAGCCCAATGCTTGGATTTTAAATGGTCAAAAAGTTGTGAAGACTGAGCTATCAGCTGGAATGCCTGACGGTTGTGATTTGGTTAGCATGAGGTAAAACAAATCTCCCCTCTCCCAAATTCGTTGGGCATCACCCTCAATGGGCAGGTAATAGCACTGGACACCATTGATGAGGTTTCAAAGCTTCCTGTTAACAAATTGGGTGTTGCGCCTGATGCAATGCTACTGACTGAACGAATGGCCCAGTGACCAAGCATGGGTGGGTTGGGCATCCCAAACCCGTTCCCAACCTAATGGGTCCATCCTTATGTGGGGTGGCCTTGATGGATTCTCATCGCTCGTTGGGCTAAACGCCATCGCGCCAACCATCAGAAATGTAGTAGAGCCTTGGTTCAGATGTTTGAGGTTGAACTGGCAGCAACTTGGCCCACCGCCGAATTTTGCAATGTCAGTTCATAAGGAACAAACCCACCCATTAACAAATAATTCGCTGGTTAGGCTGAATTTGTGGGACCTGATCCCAGCTTGGTTTCCTCAAATCAACTACTATTTAATTAGTCACATCGCACTGAGAAATTGTTGGTCAATTTTTCTTTCTTAAATTTCCATTAAAATTCTTCCCAAAAATTAGTTTTTACATGTTAAAAATCTAGCCACCTTATCCACCAACGTTCTTATACCCCTCAGGGTTAGCGGCTGTGTGCATCTAGTACTTTATTTCGTGCCTATATGAAATTTTGGCTCACTGGCAAAAATTGGTAAAACTTTTTTCTGGTTTCATATTTGTCATAACAGCAGCAGTGCCTTGGGCGTTCTGGTTTGCTGTTCAGATGCTATGGCTTCTGGGCTGGCAGGCCAGTCTAATTCTTACTTGCTATTCGCCTGACAGTCATGTAACCTCTCAGCTTCTCTATTGTCAAGGTGAAGGACAGACAGCCGCGTCAACCATCAACGTTCATATGGCGTGTCCCAGCTTGGTGTTCAATGGTCATACCGTAATTCTGGAGCTTATGAGCTCAGGGAGCCAACCTTCCAATGGGCTTTTCATATTCTACAACCACTTCTATGAGGCGTGGTTAGTAATTAATTTGAATGATGCCCCATAAAGAAAAGGGCAATAGTATTTGACCGCAAGTAAAACAGCAAGCCACTCATATTCAGTGACGCTGTAGTTGCGCTCAACTTTTTAGAGCATCTTGCTAAAGTAAGACATGGGATGATCAACTTTATTTTCAAACAGATGAGTCAAGATAGCTCAAACGGTGTAATCAGAGGCATTTGTGAACAAAATATAGGGCTTGCCATAGTCAGGGTGGCGGAGGATTGCCTTTGTTGCAGAGACTCCTTCAAGGTCTCAAATGCGGCCTTTTGTTCAGCGCATCACTGGAAAGGGGTGTTCTTCGCCAAGAGATGTACAAGGGGCTCACTAAGTTGGGCGAATTTGGGGATGAATTGATGGTAATACCCCATCATGCCCAAGAATACCTGTATGGCATGACGAGTTATGGGCGCAGGCACTTTATATATTGTTTCCACCTTATCTTGAAGGGGCTGAATCCCATCTTGAGATAGCGTGCCTGAGGAAATCCAATTTTTTGAAGAAGGTAAACTTGAAGGGCTTCAGCTTGATGTTAGAGTTCCGCAAGCATTGAAACACTTCCTTTAAATGTGCAAGGTGTTCATTGAAGGTCTTAAAATACTGTGATGTCATTGAGATAGTCAATTACATAGCTCAGCTTGATATCCTGTAGAATATGATCCATCGCCCGCTGAAAAGTAGCCAACGCATTACACAACCCCTGAGGTATCTGAATGGGTTGAAACAAACCCTCACTGAAGATAAGAGCGCACTTCCCCTGATACTTTGGAGAAAGGTCCATCTGCCAATACCCGCTAGTCAAGTCCATGGCGGAGAAGAATTTAGACCCAGAGAGTTGGGCCAAAGCGTCATCAATGCAGGGGATAAGGTAGCTGTCCTTCTTGGTGAGACTGTTCAGCAACGGTAATCCATCACTTTCTAATGACCTCCATTTTTCTTTTTTATAATAAGAGCAGGGATGACCAAGGGCTTTGGGAAGGCACCAACAATCCAGAATCCAGCAGCTGTTTAGGCTCCATCTGCATCTATTGCCTAATTTTGGATTTGCGGTAGGTTTGGAGTGGATAGGTCGAGCATCACCAATGTCATTAGTACAAGTCCGACCCTTCATGTGCCCATAGTTGGTGTCAGAAGAAGAGAAGATGTCACTATAGGACTCTAGTAAGGTGTGGACTTTATCCAACTCAGCTAGGGTTAGTTCATCGGAGATTTGAACAGAAGGTAAGGTAAAAAAAGATTGGTTGGCAGGTAACCCCATATCCGCCATAGACTTAATAAAGTGAACTTGCTTTATTTCCTCAAAGGACATCAGCATACCCCTTCCGATCTCTTGATGCTTTTTTGCAACCATATCCTTCTTGGTGAGATTTCCTATCAGAAGGTTGATAGGTCATTGATAGGCAGGGTCTAGTACGCCTGGCAAATTCTGGGCTCCAAAGGAATAACTCCATCAATGCTAATTAGGTGCAATAAGAAGTTTTGGGGGAATTTATGTGGATAATCTTAGTGTCGACTACCATTTGTTCACCGCTTTTAGTTACTACCTCATCTGATGCATAGAAAGGGATACCCTCGAGGGCGACCACTGATGGAGGGAACATTTTTGTATGCCGTCCTGCTGTGGTGTAATGTAATGTTAAGACGGAAGAGGGAAACTCATTGGGCAAGCATAATCTTTTTTGTTAAGCTCTTCATTGGTCAGAATTAGAGGAACCTCATAGCTAAGCAAGGAGAGTAAGCTCTGCTTCAAGTTAATAATCCATTCATATTTGAGAATGAACTGAGTTCCAATGATAAATCGTAGATATTGTTGGTCAAAGCCACTACCAGAGCTGACAAGCGAAGATTCTCAAAACGAATGTGCAGTGAAGAGTACGGCCAATGGCGCAGGTATTGTTTGGACCCGCAGTTCCAAACTCTTGAGTGCAGTTGAGGTTGGGGGCCAGCTTAATTTTCTTAATGAGCTTGGTTGACTCAATGTTCTTTGGGGACCAAGTGTCAGGAATGGCTTTAACCTGCACTCCATTAACAACAACATCCACTTTATTTAAAGTACCACCAAAGTAGGGTTGAAGAGAGAGGACCTCTTTTAGATGAAAAGTGGAGGCAAGACATTTGGCCTTTTCAGGGTATTTCTTCTGGATTTTCTGCAGAGTATTAATGCTTTGGGTAGATAGGAGAAATGTGGCAATGAGCTGGTCAGCATCACTGTCAGTCACAATAACCTCGAGACCCCTTATCACTTGCTGAAGATTAGTTTGATGGGGGATCTTAACCAATTTCACTCTCTCTGGATTCAATCAATAAGGTACCTCCACTTCACCTGGGGCTCACAAAATGTAATGACCAACATTTTAATCACCCCCAGACTCGTCGTCAGAGGGTTATTATTGCAGGTTAGGGAGACCATAGGAGGTGTGGTAGGTTTAGTACTTCCTTTAGGGGAAGAAAGGTCCTGGAGTTGCTCCTCCACCTTATTAACTTTTGGGGGAGGCGTTGGAATTATCACAACTCGAGTTTTGGCCTTCAAGATAGGGGGTTTTGGTGCCTCAATGAGCCAGGTTTCAGACTAGAGTTAGTTGAATGAGAGGTTGAAAGGGATAGCACCGTGGATGTGGATGCTTTAACTTCGACAGCTTTGGGTCATTCAGTGGCTATGTGCTTCTGTGAAACAGGCAGTGGCTTTTGTGACCTGATAATTTAACTCATTGTTAGTGGGAGCGATTGTGACCTGATAAAGTGGTTTGGGCTTAGGAGACGTTTTAGGACAACTTGGGAAGGCCGCTCTGAAGAAGAAGATGAGCAAGGCAAAGGGGAAACGGCTTTCACCAGCTGAGTCTTTTGACTTGAAGATGAAGGGGAGCACTGTTCCATCACCTCCATTACCATCTGATTATCGTTATGGGAAGAGGAAGCAGTGGATGTTGGCAACTCCTTAGGAGCAGGTTTCCAGAGGAAAATAGCCGTAGTAGATGCTAAATTGGTGGCGTAAAAGCTTAGCTAATAGCTCCTTGTGTAGGGTTAAGCTCATAGATATCTTTAACTTCTAATAAAGCCTCCTTGATATCCATTACGATTTTTAAAGTGCACTTAATAGAAGAGAGATGCATCGCCAAGGAGGGATGAGATGCCAAGCCAGCCAAGATAGCTGAAATTTATCATCAAGAGGGAGCATTTGGGCAAGCAACTGTCAGACATTTGCCCTCTCAGCTGCAAAGGAAGAATGTCCTAGGTCAAAAACCAGCCAAAATGGGGAAATGTCAGTCATTTACAAGTTTGAGATTAACCTAAATGCGATTATACTAATTAAAACAATTTTGTCAATTATAAGCCCTTGGTCAAATCACAGTGGAACCCCACAAATTGGGGTTATGATTTCAATAAATACTAAGGCAACAACCATTATGTTGAGAAGTTGGATTTCTCTGACCATGGAGCAGACCCTGAGGTTCAATCAAATGGAACTCCCCAAGCCACAACCAGGTCCCTTCATGCACCTATGCAGGGACCACCCTCTTTATAGGTGTGGCAGGGGTCCTCTGAGGTAAAATTATTTCTGCTAATGTATTGCTGAAGCTAATTAAAGCATTACCATATGGGTATATAATGCCAGCCATTTTTCTCCATCTGTCAAACAGCCCAGGCGAAGTGAGTGTTCCAAGCTTCGATAGGCTACTTTTTTCATATTTCCTTCTTTAGATGGTAACAAGCTATACTTAACTTACTAGTAATTTCCCTCTAACCTTTGATACTGTTTAAATATTGATTGACGGATATAGAGGGGATCACTTTTCCTTAACTACCCCGTGCTTCTAATAAAAACCTTATAAAAAGCCAAGTTTATGTTAGTGTTTCATTTGTTTTTTATCACAACTTTTGTGGGATCCAGCGGCATAAGCACCAGCGAGCACTAAAGAGCTGGATTCCTACAAATTAGTGCTCACTACAGGGGGCACCTGTACACCACAAAATTCATCAAAAGTGGAGGCTTTAACCATGAGTAACACTCCCACTTTTATTCTTCTTATGGAATCACGTTGGTGGCTCTGGAAAAGCAACTAAAAGCGCACTATCCTGACTAAATGAACTTGAGCAGCGCCTTTTAAAACCATGTTTTAAAGATAAGTACATCCCTGGCGAAGGGAGTATTGCTACTTTTTTGTACGTTTATGAAGCTGTCATGGATGGCGCAGCGGACAAGCAAAAGATTCAACAAATCCTTCCTTGTTTAATCCGCCTAGCGCAAGAGATGATAGTTTCTTACCTGAACCCTTTGTACACCTGGACAGAGGTAAAGGAGGCTATTTTGGCTGAATTCGTATCAAAGCAGAGTCTACATAGTAAAAAACAGGCCTTTAAGCGCCTTTTCATGTATGAGGGTGAATCGCCCATTTCCTTTGATGAACGCGTTTACCTTACTGCGCAAATGCTGCTTACCTCTAACATGCTCACCCTTGATGATGCTATCGCTGCCCTGTTAACTGGGTTGGCTTATCAGCCCAGTCTAGATAATCATATTATCTCTGTGAAACGCCACTTTAAAAACCATCTGCGACATCAAGGAAGCTTTGTTAGATGTGGCTGAATTCCATTTAGGTGCCACAATAAATGAAGCTAAGGTGAACCCTTAAGCTTTAACCATTGTGCAGTTTCCATCTGTTAAAAAGTTGAGCGTGAGCCCACCAGTGCCTAACTTCCCTGAGAAACCTGCTTCCTCAATGTGACTTAAAAAGGATATCACTACTTCATATTATTCAGAGCCCTTTAAGGTAGCTAATACTTCTCTTGCACAAGCGCACCAATGCCTCTGTGCCTTCCCTTCCAGCCAAGCTGGTAAATGCGCCCCTAAGGCTACCCAATCTTCTGTGGCCATCTCTCCTACCTCCATCGCGGCCTTGCCCATTGTTGAATACCCTTGGAGAGAAATCTGATGAGGGTTATGATGACGTTGGTTACTACATATCAGGAGCCCCCACGGAAGTGGAAGTGCCTGATCATTTGAACGCTGGAGGAGCGGACGAGACCACCATACCTGAGGAAACGTACCTTAGCCAAATTCTAGGGTGTCTAAAAGTTATTGACACTGCCAGCGATGGTGACCAATTCTTAGCTGGCTTGATATGCCTTCTTCAGCATGTTCATCCCATAAAATCCATCATGGATAAATACCCTGAGACTGCTAAATAGTTAACCTTCACCTTCCGGCTCAAGGAGCTCTTAGCTTTGTCACCTGACTTTGGATGAACGCTCACTAAAGTTGTAGTGGTCATTCATGAGGTCCGAATACTGGCCATCCTGGACACTGGCTCCCCAGTTAACGTGATCTCCACTAAGCTTATCAAGAAGATAAAGCTAGATCCTGACTTGAAATACACACAAGAATTTGGAACGGCAGAACCCAATAATACCCATGCTATTGGGGCATACTCTTCCCTTCCCATTCGCAATAGGATGCTTATCTTATCAGCCCATGCTGTGGCTTTGGATAACAACGCATATGTTATGCTCATCGGCATACATTTTTTAATTGAATGTGATGAATAATCAACATGAAGCAAGGTTTCCTCTCGTTGCTCAACTATGTAGTCCCATTAGTCTTATCAAATAAAGAACCCAGCAATCATGGATACTCTTACCTGCTCTAATAACTCTTTGCAGCTATAGCTTTGCCTTATACCACTTCTTGGTGTAACATAAAGAAATTGCCCAAATCTGTGGAAGCTAGGAAAGGTATCCCTTTCTATGCTGCAGATAAGGTTTTGATTAAGCCTGGTGAACAACGAGTGGTTGACACTAAATCACGCTTCAAAGTCCACACCACTGTTTGTTGCACCTTATAAGTATTGAGGGCGTTAGTCCCTTGGAGCCTCGGGTATTACCTAGCATTCTTGACCCAGCTTATTAGAGGCCCATTACTTTGCTATTGGGGACCTCACCTCAAAGGACATAGTTGTAAAACACCAGGAGATTTGCAGAGGCTTGTTATCCCTGTGGTTGAAATTAAACAAATTCACTCCATTGCTTTATGATGGATATGGGCCTGCCCACGAATAACCTAGTATGTACCATACCCAACGTCCATATCTCGGACGAGCTGACCCCATATGAACCAGAAAAAGTTCACACTCTCCTTTACGACTATAGTGATATTTTCTCTAAAGCCATTAATGATTATGGCCAGATGAAGGGCTGGTGCCACTCCATTGATGTGGGTGATGCCCATCCAATTTTTAAAACCTTAAAACAAATCAAAGGTAGAAGAACACAAATGAGGACAGAGCTTCAGCAATTACTAGACGCGGGGTTTCTAGTACTTTCACAAAGCCCTTAGTCTTCCCCTCTCTTGCTAATAAAAAAGAAAAAAGGAGGTCATCAGATATTCATGTATTACCACAAGTTAAATAACTTGCAAAAAAGGATAGCTATCTCTCCCTTGAATTGATGACGCCCTGGCTCAATTCTCTGGCTCAAACTTCTTTTCCTCCATGGACTTAGCTAGCGGCTATTGGCAAATGGACACTTTCCCTGTAAACTAAGAGAAAATTACTCTCATTTGTAGTGAAGGTCTCTTCCAACCAACAAGATTACCTCAAGGGTTGTGCAACGCACCTGTAATTTTTCAGCGTGTGATGGACCATATTATGCATGACTTGAAGTTAAGCTGAGCCATTGTCTACCTTGATGACATCACAGTATTTTCAAAAACGTTTAATGAACATCTTGATCACATGAGTGAGGAGTTTCTTTGGCTAAGTAAGTTTAATATAAAAGAAGCAATAAAAAGTGTACCCTCTTCCAAAGGAAATTGTCTTTTATTGGCCATTCCATTTCTCAAGAAGGAATCCAACCCATGCAAGATAAGGTTATAGCGATTTCGAAAATGCCTCCCCTTAAAAATCTATGGGATATTCAGTTATTTCTAGGGATGATGGGATATTACCATCAGTTCATCCCTAAGTTTGCCCATCTCAGCAAGCCTCTTGTCCGCCTATTGACCAAGAACACTCCTTTTCAGTGGGGTGCAGAACAGAAGGCTGCTTTTGAGACGCTGAAGCAACTGCTACAACAACGCCTTATTCTACGGCACCCACATTATATCAAGCCCTTCATCTTATTCACTGGCACTTTGGACTATGACGTTGGGGCAATCTTAGCCCAATTTTATAAAAATTGGTGTTGATCATCCTGTATCCTATTTTAGTTGGTGCTGTCAAAGGCGGAACGCAACTACTGTGTAATGGAAAAGGAGTGGCTTGCTGTTCTGTTGACTGTAAAGCACTACCGCCCTTTCCTATATGGAACCACCTTTACTGTGGTTTTTGACCACGCTTCCCTAAAATGGATACAGAACATGAAAGATCCTACTAGTCGGCTAGCTCCCTGGGCTCTAAAGATCCAGATGTATTACATGAAGATTAAACATCGTGCTGGAACCCATCATATGAATGTTGATGGGTTTACTTGGCTACCAGTCCTTCACTTAGATAATAGTGAGGTGGAGAGGTTACATGACCTCTTAAAGATAACAGATGATTGGGAGGATAAAGATGAGCCTGTAAAAAAGATGGTAGCCTGGCACTAATATAATACCAAGGTGGAGAGCGGGAAATTGTACAAGCAGGTGAGGGCAAAATGGCTGCCTTACCTTTGGCCCTCGGAACGCATACCAGCTATCCTAGAAGCTCATTCCACCTTAGGTCATGGAGGGGCAAAGAAAACATATTAGTGGATTAAGGACCAGTACTATTGGGATGGTATGATAGAATATATCTTTGACGTCTTGTAAGCTATCCTTATGTGTAAAAAGCAATCCAGTTTCAAGACTAGATACCAGTATCAACCCACTACCCCCAACAAATGTTCCACACCATTAGTTTGGATGTAGTAGGTTCCCTTTCTCAGACTTTGGGGAACAAGTTTATTATAGTATCTATTGATCATTTCACTAAGTGGGTGGAAGCTGTGGCTCTTCCTGCTCAAATGGTCAAGGCCACAGCCAACTTTTTACATCAATAAATACTCTCTCGACATGGCTGTCCTTAAGTACTACTCTGGAATAATGGTAAGAACTTCACCTTCAGAGTAGTCAAAATCCTGGCCACATCCATGGGAGCCCAACAACTTTTCTCAGCTCTGTACAATCCCTCTACCAACAGAACAGTGGAGAGAGCAAGTGGTACCTTGGTATTTATCCTACGGAAAATGTCCTCTTCTGATCCACTTCACTGGGATAAATTCTTACTTAGTGCTCTTATGGCCTACCAGATTAGCTACCACTGAACTTTTAAAATGTCCCCCTTCCATGTCTTGTATGAGCAGGAACAGGAATACCTGTTTTTTTTGTCAAAGATGTATTCTCCTCTAGATTGAGGAACCTGAGAAGTTCATGAGAAGATTGACTCAGCGCATCACTTAACTCCAATATGAGGCAATAACCAAATTTAGTAAAAACGGTGACTAAAGAAGGGCATGCTGCAAATGAGCTAAGAACCCCTACCTACATTCCAAGTGTCCAATATGGTATTATACTACCATAACCGCATCACTCCCAGAAGGGGTAATTTTGGATCAGTATGGGACGGTCCCTTCACCATCACATGTAAAAGAGGAAACGAGTACTCTATCAAACCTTTAGCTAAAGGTATTACCATCAATCGCATACATGGCTGTTTCCTTTGTTTTTATTCTCCCCTACATTATTGAGGGGGGTGATGTAGGACATTTGCACTCTAAGATTCAAAGGAAGAATGTCCTGGGTTTATATCAGCTGAAACAGGGAAATGTCAGACATTTAAAATTTTGCAATGAACTTAAATGCGATTTTACTAATAATAACAATTTTGTCAATTATAAGCCCTTGGTCAAATCACAGTGGAACCCCACAAATCAGGGTAACATGAATTCAATAAATACTAAGGCAACAACAATTAAGTTGAGAGGTTGGATTCCTCTGACCATGGAGCGGACCCTGAGGTTCCATCAAATGGAACTCCCCAAGCCACAACTAGGTCCCTTCATGCACTTACGCGGGGACCACCCCCTTTTATAGGTGTGGCAGGGAGGACTCTGATGTAAAATTATTTCTGCTAATGAGACTGGCTGAATCTAATTAAAGCATTACCACATGGGTATATAATGCCAGCCATTTTTCTCCATCTGTCAAACAGCCCAGGCGAAGTGAGTGTTCCAAGCTTCAATAGGCTACTTTTTTCATATATCCTTCTCCAGATGGTAACAAGCCATATTGAACTTACTAGTAAATTCCCTCCAACCTTTGATACTGTTTAAATATGGATCAGTCAGATGTTGAGGGGATCGTTTTTCCTTTACTAACCCGCGCTACTAATAAAAACCTTATAAAAAGCCAAGTTTATATCAGTGTTTCATTTAATTTTTTTATCACAAGTTTTGTGGGATCCAGAAACTTAAGCACCATTGAGCACTAAAGAGCTGGATTCCTACAGCAACAAAGGTTGAGCTTTATTATAGAAGTGCTCAGCAAAAGAGGTGATCAATTCTCCTTCTTGCTTACTAAGGCACATAAAGGCCTGTTTTTGTCACTGCATACTTTGTTTAGAACCAAAGTTTTAAGCAGCACTTGCTTAACCTCTGCCCGAGTGCTGAGGTTTACCATGATGGGGGCCATTCTTTCTTGTGCTATTCGATTTAAGAAAGGAAGAATGTACTGGATTTTTTGCCAGTCATTTGCTCCTTCCATAGCAGATTCATAAACATAAAGAAAGGAGGCAAAACTGCCCTCACCAGGTATGAACTTGTCTTGCAGAGGGGGTTTTCTTATAACAGGGCACCGTAGTGAGTGCTGCTTGAGCCATTTAGGCGAGACATAGCACTAGCTATCTGATGCTCAATGGAGGCTAGCTGAGGGTCTCTTAACATCGTTTTAGTGGTTTTTGTGGTGTACAGGCTCCCCTGTAGTGAGCACCACTTGCTGGATTTTTGGGTTGGAAAAAGGCTCGCAGGTGCTTATTTACCTCTAATACAATAATATACGTGAAGGGCTTTTCTCACCACTTATATGCAAAATAATAAAATAAATGAATACTGAAGGTTTTAGATTAATAGGTTTTTTATTTAACGCCTCCCAGGGGAAAAAGAGTGTTTACTTAATAAATCAAAAACAGTATATAAAACGTCAAGGCTCAACTTTTCTTTCTCGTTGCAATCACTATTGCAACCTATTCAATTCAAGACTAAATCTAGTTTGATAATCTCATAAAGGAGATTAGTCTGCGCCCATGTCTGGAAGCATTTGGGCAAGCAAGGCAAGAGGAGCAGGCGGAAGGCCTGCGGCCTCTAACATTTGAAAACGCCCCAGAGAATCTGGCAGAATAGAAAAAAATCTAAAAAAACTGGCGGTCACAATTTCCCCAGAGATAATCACATGGCAAGCACGATGCATACAGTACATCAACATGCCACACTCCCAGCCACTTTTATCGGTGGAATTCAGAGTCCGTGTGTATCTGGACATCCAAAAAACGGCCTTATGGGAAAAATTTTGTGAAGATGTACACAAAATTTTCCCGACTGTGGTGTATGTTGCACCTCACTCCATGTCACGCGGTTGGCTGGACCTAGGTTTTGAAAACAAAATAGCAGCAGACGAGGCTGCAGCAGTGTGCATAGTGGTCAACCTCCCCAAAGGGCAATGGGTCATCGAAACCAAATGCACCAGATGGAAAAAATCAAACAAAATTTTCCTCACGTTTGACTTTTTGCCTACTACGGTAAAATGTGACATTTTGGAGCAACACCTGAAAGATGGTCTCGCCATATATGGCAAAATACAATCTTTCGAAATGCAACATTTCACGCTGATGCCACACCTGTGCACTGGCAAAGCCATTGCAGTTCTGACCCCAACTGAGGAGATCACGAAGGACCTTTACCCAGATCCCACACTCCACCTTTATTGACATTGCAGGGCATACCACCCACCCATTCTGGGTAACCATGGACAGCGCGCCCCCCATTTGCACCCACTGTGACGCATTTGGCCATAAGGCACACGCATGCCCCATCAAGGAGGGCGTCACATTCCAAGAGCACCCCTCAGTGGCTATGGACAGCGGAGAGGCACACTACGAACCAACTGTAAGCACCAAGGAGGCTTTCCCGTGGGGAGCACAAGGCTGCTACTTATTGGTAAAGCCCATCTCCCCACAGGAGCAGAAGAAGGCCAAGCAGGCCCATAGGGCTGCGGCCAAGGAAGCAGCCAAGGCCACCACCACCATCCCGCACTCACAATACCAGGAGGACATGGAGACCTTCGCGGCGGAAGCAACTTGGAAATCCATCACCCAATCAGATTGGGAGGCCCATGCTGAGCAGGCCACTCAATCTGAGGATCTGATGGGAGATTTGATCTCACCCAATCGCTGCACCCAAGCTTCAGGTGAAACTGACTTGGGACCTATCCCAACCAAAAAATTTTTTTTTGCCCTGCTCAACGGTGCACCAAACTTATCTGCACCGCAAAAAATTCATCCGACGTCAGGAAAACAAAAAGCGAAGGCCAAAGCCAACGTGACTCTTTCCACAAAAATCAACAAAAACCCTGATAGCGTTGCTGCTAATACCCGTGCTGCTGTGAAAGCCTGTGGGGACCTGGAAGAGACTGGTGGGCCTGGGGGCCCACCCCCTTGCACCTAAGGTGCGATGGGGGAAACCTTCACTCTAGGGATGCTGAATATCGCCGGACTCAAGGCCTCCCCATCCCAGGCTAGGAAACTGAGTTTTTTACAAAACAATTTACCCATGGATATCCTGGCCATCCAGGAGTCCCACTGTCCACAAGGTTCCGAGGAAGCTTGGAAAACAATGCTCCTACCATCCCTATCCTTTTGGTCGAAGCACTGTGGGGTGCTAATTCAGAAAACAATTTTTAAATTCATATCCTCAGAAACATTCCTAAATGGCCGAGTGCTCGTTGTCACCTTCTCGTGGGCCGACGTTGTGCACACAATCATCAACATTTATGCCCCAAACAGTGCACACGAGCGTCAGAAATTTTTCTCATTGGTCAAATCCCTCCCACTACCCCCCAATTCTTTCCTAGTTGGCGACATGAACTGTTGGCTAACCTCACCAATGGACCAGTGGCTGCCCTCACCCCACGCCCCACAGGGTCACGTAGAACTACGCGTTCTAAAAGCCACCCTTGGATTAATGGATGCACTGCTGTGACATGCCCTACTGCTCAAAAACATGGCGCATCCCCACATCCACAATGGCCAATTAAGGTCCATGACCCACATCGACCTTATTATAACGCCGGCGAAATTCCAACCCCACATCTCCCACTTCAAAACAACAAAAATGGAACTCTTCAACCACTGACTGGTCTCGATAACATACCACTTACCCATCACAGTTGCAAAGGCCCCACATTGGTGCAAAATCCATCCCCCCGAGCTCACATCACCAGGATTTTCCATGTGGGTGGAAGAGGCAACTTTGGCGAAATCATTTGTTGCACCGTTTTGTGTGGACCCCATTTCCAAATGGGCAACTTTCAAAGAAGACACCTTCCGCCACTATCGCCATCTCTCCTCCAGATGCTCCTGAGCTACATCGGCATTTATCTCGCGCGCGCTGGCAGAATTGGCCCACTTGGAGTCCAACATTCCAGCCACAGGATATAGCCCTGCATGGGGGTTGGAAGTGGGTGGAGGCAGCTGCCCACCTCAACGCACGCGAAAGGCAACACAAACATCAGGTTTGTGTACAATACAGGGCCACACGCATCACTAAAAGTGACAAGTGCACTGCATACTTCTTTAAAAAAAATTTTGCACCACGCCAGAGTGTGGCCTGCACACAGGTGCAAAGATCAGATAATTCTATTGCGGACACACCGGCCAAAGTGGCAATCAAAATGCAAAGATATTACTCCGAGTTATACTGAGCTGAACCAATTCAGCTGGCTGAAATGGCAGAATTTCTCGACCAAGCTCATATCCACACCATTTTCCAATACCCAGAAATAATGAATTTAATTACTCCGAACGAATTATGGACAGCCATTTGTGGTGCGCCAAACTGAAAATGCCCAGGCCTAGATAGCATTCCATATGAGTTCTACAAAAAATATTTTAAATATATATCCCCATTGCTGCTAGCCTCACTCAACCATAGCTTGTTGGAAACGCGCCTCCTACCAGGAGGACATGAGGCCTTTACTGTCACACTCTTCAAGAAAATGGATAGGCTTGACTTAGCCAACTGGCGCCCCATTTCTCTAACAAACACAGACACCAAAATTTTAACCAAAATCATGGCTAACCGTTTAGGGACTGTAGCATCTGCCACCATCTTCCCAGAACAATTTGGTTTCATCCCCAGAAGGTCGATTTGGGATAACGTGCACTCTGTGGCTAATGTGTGTCAGTCCACAGCCTCTGGGGCACTTTTATTCTTGGACCAACAAAAGGCCTATGATAGAGTAAACTGGGAATACCTTAGGGCCTGCCTCCATCAATTCCTCCTACCCCCCCGCTTCATAAACTGGGTGATGCTGCTCACGGAATCTGCAACAATGGCAGTGCATGGCCCAGGCTTCCTAACGGAAGTTGTTCGCCCTCAAAGGGGCCTGCGACAAGGGGACCCCCTCAGCCCACTCTTATACAGCTTCAGCCTTGACCCACTACTGCGAAATGTGAATGACCACCTCACTGGGGTCCATGTGCCAGGCCAAACCCCAGTCAAGATGATGGCATTTGCAGATGATTGCATGGTGGGGGTGTCTAATAACAAAGATGCACGCGCGCTTGAAGCCCTCATCCAGGAATATTCCCGGGTAAGCAACGCGGCACTGAACGCCTCCAAAACCGAAATCACCCTTTGGTCAGTTTCAGAACTGCTGGGCCCCAGCAAGTAGTTCCCAACCTGGCCCATCTGCTCGCCCACGTCCACGCCCTACTAACTCAACACACACCACTCCACTGGTGCTCCCCTTTGTGCCACGTCCTACCATAGGACTGGTACGCCATCTGGGCGTGTGGATGGAGGCAGGTGGATACGCGTCAGCAGTAATGGAGTGCCGTATACTGGACAACGTGACGAAGTGAATTTCCTCTCTCAGAGCCCACCCTACTACCCTCACTGACATGGTTGTTCTTGACAACTCTATGCTCCTATCCAAAGTCTGGTTCGGAGCCCACGCCATCCCCTTCTCCCCAAGCTTCTTCATATCCCTGTATGCTTTGCTGCAAGGATGGCTTTGGTCAGGCCGCCCTCCACCAGTACGGCTAGAGGTCATGTTTGGCCCTCATCATCAAGGTGGCATGGGCCTGCTTGACTTCAAAGCCCATGCTGCCAAGATCCTGGGCACCTGGATCGCGGCTGTCACCGTTCCTACACTCCCATCCCAACACTGGTCCCGCGCGGCCCACTCCAACTTCTCCTGAGCCTTGGGCCTCAACAATCCATCAAACCCCCACTCCCTGATGAAATACCTCGCATCACACACATCGGCCACAGGTCCTCACGGGACTAAAACCCACTACAAACGAATCCTACTCTCCATGCGAAGCGCAGAGTGGAGAATTCGTATTAGTGGACATACAACCCAAAGAGGCCGCCCCTCTCCTCAGTTCACACAAGAGGTACAGGGGCTACCCATCCATGATGGCGTGATCCCCATTCGACCCCAAGTCCTAACCAGGGTGGACTACCTGGACATGATGGACATCCCTTATTCCACTGAGACCCAAAAGACTATCTGGAAATACGCACACCATCCTCTGTTGCAGCCTCAAGTCCGCTCCCATGTGTGGCGCTGCCTGAGGCGGGTGTATCGTACAGCTGAGCGCTCTAACGCTTTACACTCATCCTGTGTTGTGTGTGGCCAGTATGGAACGCTGTTCCATCGCCTGGAGAAGTGCCCCACCTCTAAAGTGATATGGCGCGAAGTCCAACGTCTGCTAGGCCAGGATCAAACGCATCCCTTCAGTCTGTCAAGAGATATGTTTGCTTCATCAATGGCCTCCCCCCTCCCACCCTCCCTCCGTGCTCTGGTGGTTGCAATCGCCATGTGGACTATCCACACGATTGTCTTGGATGCCATCGCTGGCTCCATCCCCACCATCCCAGAAGCTGTCCACAGATTCCAGTCTCATTTGGTGGACCACTTTCAAGCGTGGATGTTTGGATATCTCCCACCGCGTCGCTGACAGCTGGTCTCCTCCTGGTTCCCAGTCTGGTTCATCAAATCAGACCCCTTCCTCCACACGTACTCAATAGTGGCTACGGCCCCTTCACACGTTCCCTCCCCCTCCCCATAAGTGGCGTTCCCGCTGGCAACAAGAGATAGCATCGCTTCTCTGGGGTGTCTCCCCTGGTACTAAGTTTTGTCTCTTCTGAGTCATATTCGGAAGTGTCCGTCCCATGGTCGGCCTTCCCCGCAATAAATTTAAATTTAAAAACGTCAAGGCTCAGTGTTTGGATAGTTTGGGGAATATTGAATTAGATAATATGTGATTTTAGCCTATTGAAGCTCAGAAAACTCGCTTCACTTTGGCTGAACAATGGATGGGGAATTATTTTTTGGCTAGCACGTACCTATGGGGTACCAATTTGGTAAATTAAAGCTAATCCCCATTTGATAAGTTTTTTTCCTTGAGGACCCCAATAACGCCTATAAAAGGGGTGATCCCCGCGCGGGTGCTTAGTGGACCTGGGCATGGCTGGGGGAGTACCATCCAATGAACGCCCATGGTCCATTTTGTGTTCAAAGTAATCTAACTGCTGGCTATTGGGTTAGTTGCCCATACATTATTCATAATTGTGTACCCCAATTTGTGGGGTTCCACAGAAATTGGCCAGGGTCTTTGGCTGATAAAATCATTATCAATAGTTAAATTAATCTTATTATTATCAAGGACTAGCAAATGTCTGATGACCTTTATTTTCTTGAAAACATAATTATATGGGAGATCAGGAGTTTTTCTTGGGTTATCTCCGAGCGTTTCCATAGCAATATCTATAATAATTACCAATTGAAGACTTTGCAGCATCCTGGTCACATCTGTCAGACAAATTTTATCACCACATAGATCTGGTTTGTATCCCCATATTGGGAGATTTTGGTCAAGTAATATTTATTTGCTTAAGTTGGGGTTAACCCCCAATATAAAAAGGCCTTAAATCAAGTGCGGGTTATGCCTGACACTAGTTTTGACTATCTCTTCAGATTTGTTCGATTTCCTTCAACAGATACACACAAATCTTTAATTTGGGTAGGAATCCCAACAAAGCCCCCTCTAGGTCTTAGAACAGGAGGGATTGGTTGGAAAAATTTGACTGTGTACGCAATTTATCACACTTTTCCTGATTGACTCCCACAATTTGAATTCATTACCTTATCTATATATAACTTTGTAGGGCTTAAACCACTTGGTTCCCAATTTGTTGTTGTGACCAACAGGCCAATGATGGTAGAAAAGGACTAGATCACCCAGATGGATGGTTTTCAGAGGTTCATGCTTATTAATAAACCAATTAGTTTCTCTAATGGTAATATTAGACTAGTTCTTAGAAGCTAGAGCCAGAAGTCAGATAATTCCTTAGTAATATCTTAAGAAGTAAATTTGGGGGCTTCATGGGGAGCTTGATCTAACATGAACTGTATTTTATATTGCAGCTGGAGATTTCTTCCATAAAACTTTTGAAAAGGAGACATCTTAATTCAATGAGAGCATTTTTAGGCCAGAACTGCACTAGGCAAATATTGGGGCCAATGAAGAGGGTCATTAATGATCTTTTATGGAGATTATGGTTAGAGTACCATTTAAACGCTCTACAATTACTTTAGTTGCAGGATGTGAGGGAGTGAAAAATACCTAAGTGGATCCCATTAGCTCGACTAATCATTCACCAGTGACAATTAGAGTTAAGACCATTATTGGAGAAGATTATATTAGGCCACCCATGCTGGGTGATAATCTGATTATATAGGAACGTGGCGGTTACTTTTTCCAAAGCAGAGGTTATTAACACAGCTTTGATACACTTTGTTAAAATGATCAATGGATAGAAGGAGGAACAGATAACCATTAAAGAATAGGGGGATGGATCCCACATCAATACTGATAGTATGGAAGTTTTTGCAGGGTGGAACCACCGAATGTTGAGATTTAGGCTTAGATCAAGCTTGACTTTTACATACCAGACAATACTCTAATACATCTTGAATTGTGATAAGCTTTCCGTCCCATTAGCATTGAGCCTTGAACCACTGGTTAGTTTTCCATATGCTCCTATGGATGACTTGCATATGTCCTTCCAATATAATATCTTTATGAGCTAAAAGTCATTTGTAGGGCAACTTTTTTCGAAATACAAATTTGTAAAGTTTTCCATTTCTAACTTTTATATTAGCCAATTTTTTACTAGTTCTTTTTGAAGGGTCTGTCAGGATTCCTACCCAAATTGGAGATTCAGATGTGGCAGCTGAAGAGATTCAGTCCCGATCTGACTAAATATCCCAACCAACTATTAGGGATAATCCTAAACTAAATTTAATGTCTCTAAAAGTTAGGGATCAATCATGACTTATGCAGTTGACTATTGCTCTCTTTTTTTAGTACTAGTGGTGCCCAACCCAAAAGGGGAGCCGCCACGCATCATGATTATTGCTCTCTCAATGAAACCTAATTTTGAGATTTAAACAAAGCCCATGTGGCAAGTAAATCCTATTTGACTGAGGTATCTAGCCTGCCACAGAATCCCCTGTTTGTGATAGTTATAGATCTTATCTTAGACTGCTTAAGAGTAACCAAGACACATCCCTGATTTTACTTAAATAGCTAAATCAAAGATAATAAGTTTTACACTCTCTTTTCACTTTTTAAATAGAAAATGGACAACATATCTTTAGGAATTCCCATTCCAGACGTAGTATCTGATATTAAAACCTTTTGATTAAGAAAAGCACCAAGGTATATTCTGCCATACAGGAGCTTTGGGTCCCCTGGTCTCAACAAATTAAGGGATAAGTGGTATCATACCCTTGATTCTGACAAAACTGGTACTCCCTGCCAGGACCACCCCAAGTTCACGGTGAAAAATATAAAAGTAGAAAAATAAACAATGGACAATAATGATTTGGCTTCAGAAAACGCCTCAGATCATGAAACTGCTAATCTCAGCAACTGGGAAATCAATATGCATGTTGGAGATACAGAAGTGAACTTTGACATTCTATTTCCCCTCATATATGAAGCTGATCCTCATGCTCTGTCTGCAGAACATTATATCTTACACTTATTAGATTTTGCAGAATTTTTAAGCTCCTCTTACCTGAAGAACTTGTACATGGTGCCGAGCTATTAGAAGGTGGGCTCTTGCAGTGCCATCACTATGATAATATTGGCTCAAAGTTCTTGCTTGGTGTATATCAGGTTAGAGATAGACGTATGGAATGCTATCTGTGTCACTTTGTACATCACACCTGGTACCAACTACTCCAAGTAGAAAAGTCTTATATCAGGAATTACTCCGCCACTTAAAGTTATAATAGACAATACACTCGCAGCTCCTCCAATTTTACCAATAGGCCTCCAAGCTTGCCAGTGAAACCAAAATAATATAAAATCAGCAGCGTATTAACGATATACAAGATGTATTAACCCTCCTGGATCAGGGAATAAAGAGTTTTTTCAGAAGGAAATCACAAATAAAATTAGTCAACTATGGGTTGTTATCCATAATCAGATCGTAGATAGTACCTGCAAATTACATCTCAATTTTTAACTTTATCAAATCTGTGGACAAACGCCTCCAGTCATTGGAGTAAATGATCATTGAAGTACTTGATGGCCAGAATAGGCTCCATTATTTGGGACCATAAAAATTGCCAGGTGAGCGCGGACCCCCAGTTATGACAGGCATGATGGTGAACTGGGTCTTTCTGGTCATGACGGACATGATAGTGAATGAGGACCCCCTGGTCGTGACAGACAAGATGTTTGATAAGGACCCTCTTGGCCAAGAGGACCTCCAGATCCCAGTGTTGACCCAGGAATCCCCGATGAACGCCTCCAGGCGTTAATTCAGCAAGTTAAAACCTTGATGTCAATTAGGACGCATCGCCCAAGAAGCCCAACTCACTTGGGATGAAGTTCCCTTCTCCCATGAAGTTTCCTTAATCTCCTATCATGAACGCCTTGGGACTTTAGCAGCCCTACCTGCTGTGGTATGTGGGTTGGAGCAAAGAGTTCTCGCCACTGAATAACATCAACTCGAATTTTAAGCTGCTAAAACACTTTAAAAATGTAACGCGGCAATTAAACCAACTTGTCACTACAAAATCAGCTCTCAGTGCCGCTCACAAATGAGTAGATTTTCTAATTGAAAATATTTTCAATCTGAGGAGTCAAGTGGATGCGCTTCTTCCTCATGCATATTTATAGATACCGCTTCTTTGTTAGGTGAAAGTGCAGTCCCCATGCCATCTCATGTCATTAAGCCTCCAACCCCAATTGGTACCTTTAAGCCTTCTTTCAAAGAAAAGTATGTCCTTAGAGAGGGAAGCATCTTCTCTATCTTATATTACCTTTAAAAGCTCTATGGAGGAAGCGCCCAATCATCAACAGCCTAAAAACCTGATAAACTGGCTTAGTCTCACGGCTCAAGACATTATGGTTCCCCATCTAACGCAATGCCGTACTTGTACTGACGCCAAGCCTACCTTGATCATGGAATTTGGGAGCGACTTAACTCTATCCAACCAAAAACAGACCTTCATGGGAGTCAGCCTTAATCAGGGAGAAAGTATCAACGAGCGCCCTTCATTTTTATCTTGAGGCTCAAACGCTGGTCACAGGGAATTTTCTTACGTTAAATGAAGCTATCACCGCCTCAGTTTCAGCATTTAAAAATATGCATAATATTTTACTTTATTTAAAAGTGGTGAAATCAAACTTAGAGTCCATCCTCCATATCAAGGAAGCTAATTTGGAAATACTGGCAAAACTACATAAGTTCATCAGGCCGCCTCATTTTAACAACAATAAGCTTTTACTCCAAGTGTTAGCTGTTACACCCTTAATTCACCTACACCTGATTTATATAGCACCCATTGCAAGAGAACTTACCACATTGTAGACTTTTGTCACATCCTTCAACAAGAGTAAGCAAAAGATCAGTTAGTATGAGGCAAGCGGCCCTTATGCTGACACAAATCATATGCCTCAAAACCCTTGTTCTATCTCTAGCTCTTTTTCATCACTTTAGGATGTTTTGTGTTAGCTGCGCCTGAAGAAATTGACGTACCTCTTTCTATTCAAGAAAAGAGTATTTCCAGCTTTCTTACTTTTATGTGTTCAGTTACACAAAAAATTTTGGTGGTCAGCTCTTCTATGGTAAGCCAAGCAATGGCAGATAAAACTTTTCAAACGCATTGAACAGCCCAAGATTGGCCGCAGCTGAAATTTCCGCTTGCTTCACTACAAATCCCTAATAATAGTCTACTAGTTTTTCATTCTCTGTTTAGATCTTCGTGGTTTGAGTAAAGGTAGTTGTACATAAGGTTGAAGTCCTAGTGATTTTTAACATTGGTTCTCCGGTTAACGTTATTTCCATTTGACTTAACTAAATGATAAAAATGGCTCCTGACTTGATTTACAAAGTTGAAGATAGGACAGCAGGTAGTCAGTCTATTAAGGCGATAGAGCCAACTCTGCTTTACCCCAAAGTTTTGGGAAGTTATTAATTGCTGCCCCCGCCGTTGCACTAGAAAATAATAACTATGAGTTTCTTATTGGGGTCCAATTGATGGGTGAGTTTAGTTGCATCATCAATCACAAGGAAAAATACCTAACCCTTTTTGGGTATTGAATTCCATTAAATATTCAAACTCCCTGTCAAAAGTAAAGGAGCCCCTAAAAAATGGACATGCCTCCTCAAATACCCATCCTCTATGTGCAAGGTTGAATACAAAGTCTTAAGGGGAAAAACTAATTTACCCCAGAGGCTGTGGATGCAGAAGAGGGTTCTTCTGTATACCCCTTATACTATCACAATACCCTCTGGCTCACAAGTTATTATGGATACGGGGATCCAGATTCTCACCCCTTTTAATCAAATTTTGGAGCTTGGTGTATACTTAAACCCTTCCATCAAGGAAGAGTTGACCTCCCGGGGATTTTAGATCCTGCCTATGGGAAATCTATCTCTTTTCTATTAAATAAAAATATAATAATACATACCCTCCAAGTCCCTCAGCATAACCCTATTGCTTATGTATAACTATGTCCCATTGAGAATATTGCCAATGTTGGCTGTTTTGGCTCATTATAGGATTTAGTACTTAATCCCATACCCACCCTAGCTCTGGTCAAAATCAGTATTGGAGATAACCTTACCCCTTATGAACGCCAGAATGATAAAGACCTCCTTGAAGAATATGGCGATATTTTTTTCCTTGGGACTAAGTAACTATGGGAAAATGTCCGGGGTACTTCTCCAAATTGAGACTGAGGCTCACCTTCCATTCAAATACTGCCATACCAAAGATTCAAAGTGGCGGAAGCTCAAGTGGCCTTAGTCACATCAACTGTTGAAGCCCAGTTAGTGCCTTTCTATAAGCCCATGAGCTTCCCCACTTTTATAAACTTGGAAGAAGAATGGTGGCCACCATGTTGTCATGGAATATCGCCATCTCAATTCTATCCTACAAAAAGACAGCTATTCATTGTCACGTATAGATGCTTCCTTATGCTTGATGTTGGGGTCCCACTATTTCTTGACTATAAATCTTGCCAGCGGGTACTGGCAAGTTTGATTTGTCGCCAGAATATGTTGAAAAATGCTCTCTCATCTCAAGTGAAGGACTTTTTGAGTCCAATAAAATCGCTCATGGGTTATGTAACTCCCCTGCTACCTTTCAACGCGCCATGAATGGACTCTTAGGCGTTTTAAAACTCTCCTGTGTGCTAATTTTCTTGATGATATTACTTTTTTTGAGAACAATTAGAAACATTCAGATCACCTCAGTCATGGCTTTCAGCTTTTACTTTAAGCTTTGCTAAAACTAAAGTTCACAAAATGCCCCCTTTTTAAGAGAGAAATAAATATGTTTTGGGCTATAAGGTAGGTAAAGCCAGAATATCCCCAATGGATGACAAGGTCACGGCCATTTCTAATATGACCCCCCTAAATCTCTACATGACGTACAAGTTTTCCTAGAGATAGTGTGATATTATCTCCAGTATAACTCCCACTTATCAGACACCTCTAAGCCTCTAGTGTAACTACTTAAAAAAGGGATATCTTTTTCAGTGAAAGGAAGAGCAACAGCAGGCTTTTGACCTTCTATAAGTCTCTCTCTCCAATCTTCCATACTTATTCATCCAACTTTTAATAATTTTTTCTCTTTTTACTGATGCTAGTAATATAGCCATCAAAGCTATAGTATCTCAACATGAAGAAAACTTAGAGAACTATCCTAGCGCCTATTATAGCAAGACTTTAATCAAAACCAGATGTAACTATAGCGTTATGGAACATGAATGCTTAGTGGTCCTACTAGCTATTAAGAATTTCCAGAATATATTTATATGGGAAATGATTCACCATAATTACTGACCATGCTCTTGCGATAGCTACAGCAAATGAAGGACCTCGTGAGAGATTAGCCCAATAGGCGTTAAATATTCAAAACTACAAATTTTCTATTACATATTGACCAGAGCCCATACACCAAAATGTGGATTTCCTATCTTGTGTTCCCATAATAACTTTTCTACAACCCTGAAGAGGACCAATAACAACCTCCTAAAACAATTGCATAATTGGAAGGAAAAAACGCAACCCTTCTAAAGGAATTAGGAAAAAATTGGCAAATCTTCAAGTCAAGAACGGCCAATTGTGCAAACATGTGTCTAGCAAGTGGGTGCCCTATATATGACCCTTGGTTTAAATTGACTTCATATTAGTAAGACATTGTTAAGTCATCCATGAGGAATTCATTAAAACCTACCAGTGGCTTAAGACTCAATGTTATTGGGAAGAAAAGCTTGTTTTAATCCAGTAAGTTTTAGAGTCTCTCCTGGTATGCAAAAGTCAAGCTGGACCTAATTCCCAATCTCAACATCCAGTGGTTCCACCTTGCGAACCCTTCCATACTATTAGCATTGATGTTGTGGGACCTCTCCCTCAAGACTTTAATGGTCATCAGTTCCCCCTTCTAGCTGTAGACCATTTAAGTGGATTGAATCAGTATCTCTACCCTCAGCTTCATCAAAGGCTACCGCCACGTTTTTGTATAATTAGATTGTCACCCAACTTGGGTGCCCTAAAATCATTATTTCGGATAAAGGGAAAAATTTTAAAGTTGACGCTGGTGAAGGATTTAGCCAAGCTGATGGGAACCACACAGGTATTTTCCACCCCTACCATCCTGCAACCAATGAAATGGTAGAGCGGGAAAATGGTACTCTAACTGAAACTCTCATGAAAATAGCTATGAAAACCCCCTTTATAGATCCCAATTTTTTCCTATTGCAATTCTGGCTTATAGTATCAGTATTTATTAAATAACTAAGATGTCGCCCTTTCAAGCGTTGTACAGAAGAAATCCCCACCTGCTTTTAAATTACAGGATATGTTTGATAAGCCTCCCCCAAAGCCCCTGAAGTCACTATGTGAAGTATTGCCAATGAAATTATTTGACTTCAGGCCCTGGCTTCTAAAACCTATCTGCTACAACTAGTAGATTTCTTTAGCACTAGTGATGTCCAACTCAAAAGGGGGATCCGCCACGCATCTTTATTTGCAAATAGTCCAAACAAAGAATTATAGGAGAAAAAAAAACCTAATATGGCACCTCAGCTGACAGCCTAGGAAGCCATATCAGAAGGTGAGGAAGCTTTGGGTAAACTTTTGTCCAGCGCCCGTTTTAGCTGGCAGACCATGGCGGACAGCATCATGGTGGGAGCATCAGCAATATGGTCATAAGGAGTATAGTTGTGGGTTTTCTTCTTTTATGAGGCCAGCAGTGTCCATCACCTCAACATATTGAGCAAGTTGATGCTCAGCGAAAATGATGAGAGCTGGCACACAATTGAAATACTTGATGCGCTAGTGGGTTTTGGGATAAGTGGGGTAAAAAAAGAGAAGTTTTTGTTGCATTAATGCAAGTGCAGCTTGCACCAAAAGTGAGCTCCCCAATTTCATATTTTGCATCCTCCTCAAAACCATAAACAAATTTGGGATGGGAATACCCTCAACAAGGGGTTCCATCTCCCATGGAGTTGTTGGCAGAGGAGGATGTTGGCAGGGGCAGCTGCAGCCTCAACTGCCATTTTATAATATCTTTCAAAATGGGAAAACCGTTTTGAGGGCGAAAATAGTTGGGCTGCAATTTGGGAGGATCAACAAAAAATTCCTCCAAAAGAAGCCTGGAATAACATAATACAGCCATTCATCTTCATCAATCCATTTGATTCCCTTGAATGAATTAGAATCGGCCAGCACTGGGACAGCCACCAGAATTGGGGCAGTGGCAGGAGCTTATTGGCCACATGCTGTCGACATGCCAGCTCAGCTGAAACAAGTTAACCATCAACTTGGGATTCTGTAATCCGGTCAAATTTTGATTCAGATTTCTAAAATTTGGTTCTGGTTGGCTGCCACTTTTGGAGTAGCGCCAAATTTCCCTGAGGTTGGGGGTGGGAGGTTCGAGACCCAATCAAAAAATTGGGGGAAATGACCATGGGACTGACGCCTGAGGAATATGCAGTGGAATCAGTGAAAGTGGAACCTGTGGGGCACTTGCGCTTTGAGTGGTCAAGCAAATACACATGTGGAAAATGGCGCAGCTGTTTTTGATGCGTGCCCAGAATGGGAGATCAGGGGCAGATCTAATCACAATGCGGGGGGATTAATGGGTATCGTGATGAAATGGGCAGATTGTTGAAAAGGCGTGAGACCTGTCCAGACACTCCACCTCATTTGGAACCATGAACTGCAACAAGGGGTCTGTGCTGTAAACAGTTAAACCCTCTGTGAGTTCATGTGGAGGCGTTTGGGGGAGAGATGGGAGGGCAACCCAGAAAACTGAAACACATATGTGGCCTCATCTGGGAGACAGGTTTGAACAGTGGGAATGGGGATTTCCCTAAAAATAATTTGCAGCTTGGCTGCTGCTCTGAATCAGCTTACAAATGGAAGCCAAGATCAAAGTACCACTTAAAGGAGTGGAAGTCAATAAGGCGGCGGGTTTAAAACTGCTGTGGTCATCTCAATGATGGCTGCACTTGCATATGGGAAGATATTCCCATATTTGACCCAGAGGCCAAAACACAAATTGCTCCATGGGAGCACCAAAGAGCTCTAGCGCCACGTGGGAGCTTTCAAGGTGATGAGCCAAGTCCTGAGGGGGGACATAACGCCTGGTAGCATTGGGAGGGCTAACAGAGCCAGCTCAGGCATGCTTCAGCGGTGGTTGAAACACACCAGCAGGTGGCACACCACCACCCCATGCAGGGGCAGTGGGCGTCAAAACCATCAACATTTTTTATTTTTGTGCTCATTTTAGTGGCCATGTTTTTATTCTTTTTCTAGAACTCTGAATTCGGCTTCAATTATAGCTATTGAAGCAAAAAGGTGCTACAACTAGTAGAGAAACTAATTATTTTATTTATAAGCATGACCCTCTGTACACCTTCCAACTGGGTGAACTAGTCCTTTTCTAACATCATTGGCCTGGAGGTCATTACAACAATTTGAGCACCAGCTGGTTGGGCCTTACAAAGTCATTTATAAGTGGGGCAACAAATACTAAATTATAGAGGTCTTTCAGGGTACAGTATTGTATGCGTATATAGTAACTTTCTCTATCCATCTTCCCTCTATGCAAAGATCTAGAGGGGGAGTTGTCAGGATTCCTACCTGAATTGGAGATTCAGATGTGCCAGCCAAAAGGAATCGATCCAGACCCAATCAAATAGCCCAAATGTCTATCAGGGATAATCCCTGACGAAAATTAATGGCTTTCAAAGTTGAGGATCAACCCCAACTTGTGCAGTTGATTATTGCTCCCTCAGAGCTTTCTAATCTCAGGGTATAAACCCAATTTATGTGGAAAGCGAATCTTATTTGACCAAGATACCTAGGCTGCCAAAAAATCCCCAATTTGTGATAATTATAGATTTTAGCTTGGACTGCTTAGAGATTTACTAAGGCACTTCCTTAATTCCCCTTAAATTGTGAAATATAAGCTAATAAACTTTACTCTCACTTTTCACCTTTTTTATGTAAAAAAATGAAATACATATATTTAGGAATTACCACTCCATACATAGTATCTGGAATAAAGATTTTTTGACCAAGAAAAGCAACAAGGTATTTCCAACACCCAGGAGCTTTGGGTCCCCTGGCCTCAAAAAAGTAAGGGATATGTGGTATCACATCCATAGTCCTGACAGGGTCAGGGACTCCTCTTCCTATAAATACATTTGGGTTAAGAGATTGTAGAGTCATTCTTCCTCAGGGTCAGTTAAGGTTAATATGGTGAGCCTGGATAGGCAATTCACATTTTGGTGTCTGAACCCAATTATTAAATGACTGAAAATCCGTAGTTTTGAAGTTTTTAACACACTTTTGGACTAACCTACATCAATGATCCTTCATTTGTTGCAGCCATTGCAATGAAGCATGGTCAGTAATTCTAGTAAAATGATTCCCATATAAATAGAGTCAGAAAACCTAATAGCCGGTAGTAACACCAAAAATTGCGCTCAGTAATGCTATAGTTGCGTTCAGCTCTAATTAGATTTTTGCTATAATAGGCGATGAGATGACCCATTAAATTTCATTGTAATGAGATAAAATAGAGCCTATAGCTATATTGTCAGCATCGTATAAAAAGGGTTTGTCAAAATTATGATGTATAAGTACTGGGAAGTGGAGAGAGCTACACATAATAGGTCAAAGGCCTTCTGTTAATCATCTTTTCATTGGAAGGGTATATACTTCTTCAATAAATATACTAGAGGTTTTAAGGTGTTTGCAAAATGGGAGATAAACTGGAGATAATATCCCACCATTTCTATGAAACCTGTACATCACGTAGGGATTTAGGGGGGCATCTTTGAAATGGCCATGACCTTGTCATCCATTGGGGACATTCTGGTTTTAACTACCTTATAATCTAAAACATATCCATTTCTCTCTATAAAAGCGGTCATTTTGACAGCTTTAGTTTTAGAAAAGCATGACGTAACCGCTGGAAGATTTGCCTTAGATGTGCCATGTGTTTAGTAAAAGTTCTTAAAAAGTGATATTGTCAAGATAATTTAGCACAAAAGAGCATTTTTAATTGCATAAGAGTCCGCCAATGGCTCTTTGGAAGGTGGCAGGGGTGTTACATAACCCTGCAACATTTAAGTGGGCTCAGATAATCCTTTGCTTGATATGAGGGTTATTGTTTCACAATCTTCAGGTGGTAAGTCGATTTTCCAGTGCTTACTGGCGAGATCCATAGCCAAAAAATAATGGAAACCTGAAGTTAAGCCTAAGGAATCATCTATACAAGGCAATGGATACTTAACTTTCATGTAATTGTCTGTAGTTGGCGGTAATATATGGCAATATGGTGGCCATCATTATTCTTTCTAGTTATTAAAAGGTGAAAAGCCCATGGCTTTTTAGAAAGGCACAAGTAATCCTGCTTCCTTTAGTTCTGTAGCTCTAGGACCACTTGAGCTTCTTTGACTTTAGATCTACTGTAGGCTCAGTATCTAAATGGAGGTTAGCTTCCATCTCAATTTGGTGAATTACTCCTGACATTTTCCATAATCACATAATCTTGAGGAAAAAATACCGTAATACTTAAGGAGGTCTTCAACAATCTTGCGTTTGTTGGGTCTGAGATTGTCTCCAATTTTACTTTAACCAGAGCTAATATGGACAGGGGATCAAGTTTTAAAGCTTGTAAAAAGAAAAACAACTCACGTTTACAATATTTCTTCAATAGGAAATAATTTTACATAAGATAGGGGCATATTGAGGGACTTAGAGGGTTTTATTTGTTAGGTTCCCAAAGGGATTGAGATATAATTACTCTAGGAAGGTTTAGAATCCCAGGGAAGGTCAACTCTTCCTCATGGGGAAGGGTTCATTTATTTACTTAACTCCAAAACTTGATTAGGAGGGATGTGAATCTTGCTTCCCATGTCCATGATAACTTGTGATCTAGAGAGTATAGTAATAAGATGGGGGAATACAGAGGTGTCACATCATCTGCGTCCACATACTAAGGGGGTAACCTAGTTTTTTCTCCTAACTCTTGATATTTGACCTTACAAATGGAGTTAGGATACACAAGGAGCCATGTTGGTTTTTTGAGGGCTCCTTTGCTTTTCAACTAGGAGTTCAAATATCAATGGATAAATAATACCCTAATGGCAAAAGGTTTTTTCTTTTGGTTGATAATGGAGTTGAACTCACGCATCAATTGGACTCCAACAAGCAACTCATAATTATTATTTTTTAATGTGATAGCGGAGGCAGTAATCAAATAAGTTTTTCAAATTGGAGATCTAAGGAAGAATATGCCCCAAAAGCCTTAGTCAACTGATTACCTCCAGTCCTGTATTCAGCTTTGTGAATAAAATCTAAGGCAATTTTATTTTCTAGATAAGTTGGGAAGATATATTATTAACTGGTGAACTGATATTTAAATATAGCCAGGACTTTAACCTTGCAAACAACTACCTCTACTTAAACTATTGAAGAGGTGAACTGGAATTAATAGCTTGTAATTTTTGTTAGGTATTTATAGAGAAGCAAATGAAGGACTTTGTTGCAGCCAAACTTTAGACTTTTTAATGCAAATGAAGGTTTTATCTGCTAATGCTTAGCTTTCCATAGAGGATTTTCCCACCCTATATGTTTGGGTAATTGGATAATGTAAAAATAAATAAGCTTAAGTTCTTTATATCCTTGGAAAAGAAAGAAGTACATTGATTTATGCAAGTACAGCTAACAAAAACATCCAAAGGTGCTGGGCATAGAACTAGAGCTAGAAGAAGAATCTTGAGGCACCTGATTGTCTTCAAGATAGGGAGCCTACTTTCCTAAACTAACTGATATCTTACCATCTTAATTTAAAGAATGTGACAAAAAGTTGCAGTGTGGTTGTATCTATTGCAATAAGTGAAATGTAATTCAGGTTTTAGGCGAATTGAGGGTGTAATTGATAACACTTAGTTCTTGGCTTGTTATTATTAAGACAAGTGGCCCAGTGGGTATAAATAGTTCAGCAGGAATCTTTAATATGGCTTCTTTGATATGGTGGAGAGACGTCAAGTTAAACTTCATCACCTTAAGATAGAGTAAAATATTATGAATATTTTAAAGGATAAAACGAGATGGTGATAGTATATCTAATGTAAGATTATTCCCTGCATTAACGTTTGCGCCTTAAGATAAAATTAATTGGAGAACTCATTTATGGTCACTCCCCAATTAAGCTTATTTATCATAAAGGTTGTTTTTAGTTGGATAAGGTTAGGTCAATAACAAATTCCTAAAGCAAGGAAGTTGTCAGGGAAATGGCATAAAATGTCTAGAATGGCCTTCCATTTGGAATGAAAAAGTACCTAAAAGGTGAGCCAGAATGCCAGGGGCATTGTTGCTCAAATTACATTATAGTGTGCTGGAAAGAATAACAATTGAATGGTTACATGTCACGAGAATAAAAAGCAACCCAGCGAAGAAACAGGCTGTTGTAGCTCTAGGGCCAATGGGCCTTGGTGTAGGGAGTTGCTCTAGAGTATTGGGTAGTTTGGGGTTCCCTATAGGTAAACTGGATATGACAATAGTGGCGAGGGGGCTGACCCTTTCCTATAGTGGGGATATGCGGGCACACAGGATACCAATATCCTGCTGGTGGATGGCCTCCACAATCATGGAGAGTTCCATGAATTTCTTTACATGATAAGCCCAATTGGTAGCGGTAGGAACCAGAGTTTCTAACATGACTGTAATTGCCAAGTCAGTATGAAGCCCATGAGGCCACAATGAAGAAGTTGTGAGGGCTTGGCCAAGAAAATTTGAAACAATCAACCAAATTGGAGCGTGGGAAGCTTTTTAATGAATGTAGAAAAAGAATTTACTGTCAATTTTCTCAGTGCTTTATGATTATTTAAATAGGCTATCATTTTAGGGAATAGCTTGGGAAAATGGTGAACTGGACCCTCAAGATTTGTCCAAGCCTGCCAAACTTTGTGCAATGGGGAGAAGAAAAAAGAATTAATTTAAAACAACTTTGAAATTATTTGTTGCAGGAAAAATAGCTGTTAATTCATCTACAGATGCCCAAATTGTGGATTTTCTGTGGTTCTGCCAATTGGATCAATGGAGTCTCACCTGAAGGGCAGCAGGAACCTCTTAAGGCCACCTCATTTAGGAGCGATCCCAAGAGGTCAGGAACAGACTAGGGATGCCCAACCCAGCTGCATCCAGTTGCTCCAGCGTCCGTTTGGCCTATTAGGAAATACTAGACGAAGATTTTGATGTGTCCAGGGGGGTTTTGAATTGTCAGTTACATTTTCTATTGGCACGGTGCCATCAGTGAGCTTTGCCAAAGATTTGACATTATACACTACCGTTGTAAATTTTCATCCTTTGGGCTTTGTAGCCAAGGGTTTGGGGCTCTCAGGCTTTTATGCTGAAAGCTCTTTGCCCTTGACTTTTTTTGAATCTTTCATCCCAAGATAATGATGACTCTAGAAAGCTTAGCAAAAATCCCTTTATTTCATTGTATTAATTTGTTTGAAGTTAGGACTGGAACTGGTAAAGAATTCTTAAAGGGACAAGCTGTTACCCATCGCTTGTCCAACATATGGCCAAGGTCTTCCTGTGAGACAAGAGTGGCAGCTGGCTTTTTTAAACCTTTTTTAGATGGAAACAGGAACTCCACCTGGTCCAAATGGAGGGGACATTTCTCCAGACTTACATACCCTTCTATTTTGCCAAAGGGGAAGCGCCATTACTGGGAATTGTATGAGGGCCACAGACTTATGGGCCTTAGGCAACTTGATCACCATTAGCGTAGCATTTTTGGGAGAGGACATGGAGCATTGAGATGAGCAATGTGGAAGGCCTTGATGAGCTCTGAGAAGTTGGCACAGTCTCAAGTGCTGACTCAGCTGTTATTATAAGCCGGATTGCCTTTCCATGCAAAAAGATATTGGAATGATCGGCGAGATTTTAGGAAGCTAGGATACCCTCAACTTCAACTCCCTCTGCCCCCTCAATCATTATGGGCCCAGGGTCCAAGGAGATCACCCCCCTTAAAAATGGACAACTGAGACACATGGGAGACTGGGTGTTGCTTCCAGTGGGATGGCAATTTTAAAAGAAAGGCGCAATTTCAAAGTCCTCTTCCACAAGATGGGTAATGGAGCTTTTGCTGGCAAGCTTATGTGATGGCACCTGCATACGCAAGTAAAGCATATTAAGAATAACGTGGGATCCTTCCTTTATTTTGTGCGCTGGGAGCCATTTCTGATCTGCGAACTGAACATAATCGTTTATTACCTTAGTTAAGTGTTAAACCAAGGACTGCCTGGCCCAAATGTGCTGAGCATGTTTAGATGCAGAAGGTACCTCTGGGTGGAAGCATGGGCCAACTGAGAATGAATGGTTATACATCAAGGTAGCCTCATATGTGAGAAACCTATGAATGCAAGTGTTCCATTGTTATATGCGAACTCAGAAAGGGGAAGGTCATCCGCCCAGGTATCCTGAGTGGATGCTGCATAGCACCACAGATACTGTTCCAGGATCTCACTGACCCATTAAGTTTAGCCATCTGACTGTGGATGGTACACAGTGGAGCAATAAGGGTGATCCTTCAAGATTGCTGAGAGCTCATTCATAAAACCGCACCATAAATTGGGGCCCATGGTTGCTGACAATCTCCTTAGGAAGTCCAAACATTAAGAATAAATGTGGTTTGAAGATATGGGCAGTTTATTCAGAAGTAATGGTGGAGGATCATGGGATATACAAGAAAATTTAGTGAAGTGGTCTACAGCCACTTAACTGCTGTGATTCTTTGGAGCTGGGGAGATCAACAATAAAGTCCACGGACACTGATGTCCCTGGGCCCTCTGCTTGCAGTAAAGGAAGCAAGAGACTATTACTACCAGACTGGTCTAACATTTCTTCCATGTGTAAGTTATGCAGTCTGTGATCCAGACTGGGACATCCTCTAACAAGCCTGGGCAATTGTATGTACACTTGACTAATTTGATGCACTTCTTATTCCCTGGGTTGCCAACTGCAGGAGGATTGTGGTGAGCCTGAATTATTTTGGATTGGAGGTGGGAAGAGACCCACACTTACGACCAAAATTTAATGAGCCCCTCAGCCAGTAAATATAAGGAGTGCTCTGAAGATGGGAGGGACAACTGCTCCATAAGCTCCGCCCCTTCAGAAAAAGCTGTTTGCGTTACTAAGACACGCAAAATCATGGGTGCATCTGGAGCTAAGTCTGCTGCCAAAACCACAGGAAGTATGGTGGTCAAGATTTGGGTTGGGGGAATTACAGTGACGAGATACGCTTTGTCTGAGTCAAATGGGAAAAGTGTGAGGTTGCAACTTAGAAAATTGGGAAAGGATATCTAATGCTCCCTTCACAAAATCATATATGAAGTTGAAGTGCACAAATACCAGTAGGTTCCGGCCTGTCAATGTGCCAACTTCTGTGGTTTGCAGAAATAGAGTAGAGCTTGGTGGTACATGCGCTCACTCAACTCATGGTAAGTACCCCGAAGGAGAAACTGCCAGTGGGTCAAGGCCAACGCCACGGCATCCAGCTCATTGTCATAGATTTCCCAGGATTGCTCAGTGGGTGAGAACTTGCGGGAAAATATGTGACCAGGTGAACCAATCCATCATGCTCTTGGAGCAAGACAGCCCCTACTGCTGTGGAAAAGCATTATATTCTAAGATATAGGATCTAGAAGGATCTGCGTGATTGAGTGTCAGGAACTGGACCGCAGGAGGTCGCTAAAGGGAAGGACACAGGCCAAAGGGTGTGCCAACAAGGCCAAATGACCCAACAAAACGAAGAGACGTCCTAAACGTTTGTTTTTGTGCTTTCAAATAAAATTATGGAACAAAACGCACACCAAACTGGCATAACCATCAGGGACATGAGGCCCTGGGAAGGGGAGGCGAAAAAACTAGGGCAAAAGGCAGCAAAATAGGAGGAGGCGGAGCTGGCGGAACAGGTGTCGGAGTAGGATGAGGACTCAGGTACAACAGTAGGGGCAAACCAGAGTGGAAAACGGACTCCAGGCATTGCAGAACTTTGTGTTGTATTTTTTGGAAAAACCAAAATACGGGAAATGTGCCCAAAATCCTAAACTTTATTAATATGATCTGTGTATCTGAGAAAAGCAAAGCATTTCTCATCTTAGGACTTAATTTATAGGGGGTTGCTTCACGAAGATTCCAGTGGTTATTGGAATCTGATATGAGCTACAATTTCGTCGTTTTTCAACAAAATTGAAATTTTTCAAATTTGGGCATATTTTGTAGCCTCATAACTTGTTATTTTTGGGTCTTGAGTTCGATTCCCGCCTGGGCTTTTGCCTCAATTAAGCCGTTTTCCTCAGCCCTGGCTGGCAAAGCCAAACCCCATTCTTTTGTCAATGACCTTAGATAGGTCATTAGTGACCCTTAGGGGTTCTGGTCTCTGCCCAAAGGGCTTGTTGGAATTGGCCTTAGAAGAGCGATTAATTCCAGAAAATATGTCACTAGCTGTGACATGACACTCCACTCTTAGACTGGGTTCTACACCACCTGAGGGGACATTGGCTAAGGAAAAGTTCTTGATGGGAGTGGGTAACTTCATGGCAGCTAAAGAGGCTTGGGTGGCAGGTCCTGCGGCATCTGGGAATCTAGAGTGAAAGTCATGAATTAGGCCCTGAGCAGTGGTCATGTCCCGATTTGATACCCAGCTGTTCTCTGTCTCATCATATCTTTTCCAGGACACCAAGTATTGCAGGTGGCGTCGGGATAGGCGAGAAGCAAGAATGACATCAATCTCATATTGGGGTTCACAATCCACTATCACGGTAATTGGTGAGGTGACATGGGACCATTGAAGGGGGTAAGGAGGCAATCATGTAAGGTGCTGAACACTTTGATTGAGGGGGGTAAGTCAACCTGGTAAGCTGATGGGCCAACTTTCTTGAGGATCTTAAAGGGTCCAACACGCTTGGGACCTAACTTGCGTCAGGGTTGTTTCAGGTGGAGATTTTTGGCGTTGACCATGACCAAGTCACCAGGGTTATACTCAGGTCCTTCATGGCACTTTCGGTCAGCATATGCTTTGTAGATCCTCACAGCATCAACGAGATGGTCCTTCACTGCCTGATGTATATCCCTGAGCTCTTTAGCGCGCTCATTGGCAGTGACGATGATGGACTCAATCCGCGGACTTAGGTTGAATCTGGGGTTGTAACCATAGTTTGCAAAAAGGGGGAAGTGCCTGTAGAGGCATGGGTAAGGTTATTATAAGCAAATTGCTTTGTGGGAGGTGAGAGGATCAATTGTCATGTTCAGCATTGAAATAACTACGCAAGAATTGCTCAAAACCTTAGTTCACCCTCTCCGTCTGTCCATCTGACTGGGGGTGGAAGGCTGTGGAGCGGCAGGGGAGGATGCTGAGGATGGAAAGCAGGGCTTCCCAGAACTTAGCGGTGAAATTGTGGGCCTAGATTACTGATAAACTCCTTGGGGAGACCATGTAAGCAAAAGATGAGATCTACAAAGAGGCGGGCTGTCTCAATTGAAGTAATAGTGGTTTTGCAGGGGATGAAGTAGGCTATCTTTATGAAACGGTCCACCACAACCATTACTGTATCATAACCCTGGGACAAGGGAAGTTCACAATAAAACAATAGACACTGATGTCTAAGGGCCCTCAGCAGCTTGGAGGGGAACAAGCATTCCAGCACTCTTCAGGAAGATTAGCTTTGACCGGTTGCACGTCAAGCAGGACTTTGTGAATTTTGCCACATCAGTGGAAATACCTTTCCAACTTTAGGAGCGGCGGACTAACTTAACCGTCTTGTCCTTGCCAGGGTGGCCAGCAGTTGGAGGTTCATGAGCTTCACGGATCACTTCCTCACGCAGGGGTCCAGGAGGTACCCACCACTTGCCCTGATGGAGGATACCCCATCCAACAAATTTGGTAGCCTTTATCCAGGTATTAACCATTTCTATGGCAGGCCTGCTTAATCTTATCATAGTCAGCTGACAGAGGTTGGGACAACCTAACACGGGAAGGGGTGTCAGCATCACCTTCCAAAGGTTTCATCATAAGCAGAGCGGGGGGTTGGACAGTGAGCTCTCCTTCACCTGTTCCGGCTTAATCAACACCTGGGTATAGTGGGCGTCAACTATTCTGGGTCAGGTGCAAGAGCAGGGTTCCTGGATAGAGCATCAGGTAACATGTTCTGGGTGCCCTTAATGAAGTCATATTTGAAGTCAAACACTGACAGGATTTCTAACCGCCGGGACTGGCAAGGGGATAGCTTCTGGGGGTGCGGTAGTAAATCAATGCCTTGTGGTCAGTACAGACAGTAAACGGCCACTTAGACCCATGAAAATGGTGGAGCCAGTGGTTTACTGCCTCAACAACTGCAAGGAGTTCTTTATCATATATCGCATAGTTGAGATGCGTAAGGGTAATTTTCTTAGAAAAGTAAGCAACAGGCCGTTACACTCCATCCTCCCCCTCTTGTAGCAGAGCAGTTCCCACAGCAAAGTTGGAAGTATCAGTGGCGACAATAAAGGGGCGGCTGGGGTCTGCATGTACCAACACCAGACTGGACAATAGTATGGTCTTGACGGCGTGGAATGCCGCGTTGCATTAATTATTCCAACTAAAAATCTTCTTCCCAGAAGCGGTGTAGAGAGGGGCGGAACTTCTGAGAGCTGAGGGTGAGCTTCTTGAGGAAGTTACATGTCCCAAGGAAGCTGCTTAACTCCGTGAGAGATGAGGAAGTAACCCAATCACGTATAGCTGCTTCCTTATCTGGGGCAATCATGTGACCATGGGAGAAAATGTTTCCTAAGAACACGAGCTTGGGTTATAAAGAACTCATAATTGCTAGCCTTAATTATAAGGTTTTCTGTGAAAGTCTCTCCATGACAGACACAAGGTGGCGGGCATGAGTTTCTGCATCTTGGGAAAAGACCATTATGTCGTTCATGTATTCAATCGCGCAAGTACCCATAAGATCTCCCAATACAGCATCAATGAGCCTCTGAAAGCAGGCGGGAGCGTTCTTTAAACCAAATGTCATAACCCTGAACTGGTAGATACCTTTCTGAGTGCAAAAAGCGGTCAACCACTCCTGGCCTTCTTTAAAGCGGATCTGGTTGAAAGCGTTGAGGCAGTCAAGCTTGCTGAACACCCTAGCCTTCTCCACGTAGCAGGCGATCTGTTGCTCCAGAGGGAGCAGATTGGGGTCAGGCACTGTTACATTGTTCAGATTGGCATAATCAACGCAGGGACGAAGTGAGCTATCAGACATCTCTACAAACAGGAGGGGGAGCACACAGGTGAGGATTTTTAAAATATTTGACCCTTAGAGAGCATTTCGTCTACCCAAGCGTCCAAGGCAGCCTCATCACTCAGGGACAAGGGGTAAATTGGAGAGAATATCTTGACGAGATCCACAGTCAACTTAAACTCAAAGTCAAACTTGGTGTGCTTGGGGAGTGGGTGGGCCATTGTGGGTTTAAACAGATCAGCACATCCACGGATGCATTCTGGAAGAGTAAGTGTTGGAGTCAGGGCGTCAGTAGGTTGAATAGAGGCTAGGCCACCTTATAAGGAGCACCGTGGCGCACTCATATAAGCAAGGAATGGTAACCGTGACTCCACCAGGAAATTGTGCATGCATGGTAGAGTCTAGAAGGTTAGTGGCAATTTCAAATCGGCGTTACCAGCCAACCCCTAAAATAACAGGGTATAGGAAGTTCTTTATCGAGGAGAAGCTCTCAACAAAGTAACAATCATCTGAAATGAAAGGGACAAGTGCTAACACACGGTAACTTGGAATGGTTTGAGATAACCATCCTTAACAGACTGACCAACTCCCAGGGGTAGCTCCAGAGCCTCTGCTAACTCTTAGCGGATGAAGTTTTCAGTTGCACCAGAGTCCACCAAAGCGAGTGCTTGAAATCTCTTCCCTACAGAAGAAAAGGTAGCCATGAACAAGAAGTAAGCAAAGGAGGCTTTATTTCCCTCAGAGCCAAGGGATGACAGTATGGCTCCAAGCCAAGAGGGCGGCGTATAATGTGGAGTATCCCCTAAAAAAATTTCCATATGACTTCACATTGCCATAAAGTTGTCCACGGGACTTAAGTGGTGTGGGGTAGCTTAATGCTCTATGTTCAGTGGAGAAAGGTCTTTATCACATGAGACTATACCAATCAGGACAGGCAAGCTTTTGGTAGGGTCAGCCACGGCTATCCCTTCTTCAATCATCCTCTCATGGATCTCTACTCGTTTCTTGATGGAGTCAGCCACAAGTGGTAACTCTGGAATGATAGGAAAGAGTTGTTCAACTGGGCCAACTGGGATGACAGGTTGGATAGAAGGAATATGTTCCAAAACGGCAACGGCAGGTACATACCCTGGAGGAAGTGAATGCTCTGAATCAAGTGGGTTAGACTTACCAACCCCCTCTTCTTTTGAGGACAAAAGTGAGGGGTACTCCGTGGAGCAAGGCGGTGCATGGCCAGTAGTGAGGGGACCCTCACCTATGACGGAGGTTTCAGTCTCACCTTCCAGTGAGCTCACTGCTGGTTCCAAGCGGTACTGGGAGAGTACGGAAGAAGGGATTCTAGAATCATGTTGGAAGTGTCGAAAACGGCCAGTGTCTCATCTGGATATGTCACCACTGGATTGGAAACATGTTGGTGCCTCACAGTGATGCAGTTCTCAAGTTCAGGGGTAAAACTAGGCTTGGTGGTACAGGAACTGATAGACAGCAGTGATGCAAGGATGGAGCATGTCCCAGATAGAGAGGGGAGGGTTGTCCCATATGCCAAGGGAAGCACCAGTATTATTTAGGGACTTGCGGAGAAGGGCCATTTACAACTTTTCAAGAGATTCCAACCTTGATGCTCGCTCTTGAAACAGGCGCAAGTATGAGCTGTAGTGATGTCTCATTGGGACATGTGTACAAAGGAGTTATAGTCCTCAAAGGTAGCAGGGGGATACTCGAAGGGTTAGACAAAGGTTTCCAAGGCTGGAAGAGATTCCAGGAGGGATCTATTATTCTCACCCGTGGAGAGTAACCATTGGTGAGCTCCCTCTGAAATCTCACTGAGAAGCAGCTTGAGGAGGAGGACGTCAGCCAAATCCTTACCTTGAACTTTTGGCGGGCCCTAAGGCTGGACAATTTGTTGAAGATTTCAACTTTAAATTTAAAATAACGTGAATAGTGGAGAGTGAGACCGCGAGTGGCAGGTACTGCACACTCAATGAGCGTCTTTATGAGGGGAGCCGCTAACACCCTCAGCACACCCTTTGAGGAAGGTAACAACAAAGGCAAGAAGGGATACAAATGTACCAGCCCAGTGGACCGCTTTAACGGGTGACAATTCTGAGAGGATCAGGCTAACTCTAGCCACCCAACAGTAGAAGAAAGTCAAAAAAAAATCCAGGCTTTTCACAGATAATGTCAGGGAAACGGGAGTGCGGGAGGTCGCTGGAGGGAAGGACACAGGCCAAAGGTGTGCCAACAAGGCCATGTGACCCAACAAAACGAAGAGACATCCTAAACGTTTGTTATTGTGTTTTCAAATAAATCCATGGAACAAAACGCACACCAAACTGGCATAACCATCAGGGCATGAGGCCCTGGGAAGGGTGGCGAAAAAACAGGGCAAAAGGCAGCAAAATAGGAGGAGGCGGAGCTGGCGGAAAAGGTGTCGGAGTAGGATGAGGACTCAGGTACAACAGTAGGGGCAAACCAGAGTGGAAAACGGACTCCAGGCATTGCAGAACTTTGTGTTGTATTTTTTGGAAAAACTAAAATACAGGAAATGTGCCCAAAATCCTAAACTTTATTAGAATGATCTGTGTATCTGAGAAAAGCAAAGCATTTCTCATCTTGGGACTTAATTTATAGGGGGTTGCTTCACGAAGATTCCAGTGGTTATTGGAATCTGATATGAGCTACAATTTTGTCGTTTTTCAACAAAATTAAACTTTTTCAAATTTGGGCAGATTTTGTAGCCTCATAACTTGTTATTTTTGGGTCTTGAGTTCGATTCCCGCCTGGGCTTTTGCCTCAATTAAGCCGTTTTCCTCAGCCCTGGCTGGCAAAGCCAAACCCCATTCTTTTGTCAATGACCTTAGATAGGTCATTGGTGACCCTTAGGGGTTCTGGTCTCTGCCCAAAGGGCTTGTTGGAATTGGCTTTAGAAGAGCGATTAATTCCAGGAAACATGTCACTAGCTGTGACATTGAGGATGGGGGCAACACAAACACCTCCTTAATTGAGTCAAATGCCTTCTGGCACTTAGGCGTCCACTAAATGGAACGTTCTTACCTGTGAGCGGATGAAGTGGGGCGGCCAACTAAGATTTTGTGGGAGTGTTTTTCTTTAGGGTTATAATTTTGCCTAAGGAGCTTCACAATTGCTTTTTGGTAGTTGGAGTTTGCCATTCGTGAATGGCGTCCAGTTTTTTGGGAGGAATGGAATACTCAGCTTTCAAAACAAGTTACCCAAGAATGTGACTTCCTCCTGGTAAAATTCACAACTTGAAGGCTTGACAAACAGATCCAGCTTATGAAAGACAGCCACTACCACTTCCAAGTACTTTGCATGTTGTTCGGAGTAGGGGTGTGTACCAGGATCACATTAATATATGTGACTGCGCAGGTGAACCAGAGAATATCCAGTACATTAAGATCATCCTCAGGAATGTGGCGGTTGCATTTTTTAGCTCAAAAGTCATCACTCAAAATTGAAAAATGCCTCATCTTTTCCGGATAGTGGCAAGCCATTTATGACCTTCCATTACCCAAATTTGATTAAATCATTTACTAGATTGAACCTCTAAAACATGCGGCTGGCAATCACTTGGCCGATTTTCTGTTCCAAAAGCATTGAGTAAGGGTTGTGGACTGTGATATCGTTTAGGTGCCCGTATTTCACGCGGGGATAATGGGAACCATCCGCCTTCTTGGAAAAGACAATTTGAGAGGAATCAGGGGATTTCTCCTTAAAAAACCAACCCTTCTTGAGTATGTCATCAGTCAGGCATCAAGAACTAGCTCCTCCTCTGTTATTAAAAGTACAGTGGACAGTTTATGTTCACCACCTACACCATAGTCTTGAACTTCAAATCAAACTCCATATGTGGTAAAAGGCTTTAGCCTTTTTGTAATTAAAGATGCTCTGATAACCTACAATGCAGCGGAAAATTGGGTGGAAGACCTATGGAGATATAAGGGTTATAACCAATCCATGGTTTTAAACATTGAAAAGAGTATCAAAAAAACTCACTATTCACCTGACCGTTGGAAAATGACAGCAAGTTAGAATTCAAGTGGATTCCCACATGCTGCCGACGCCATTTACCCGCACCCAAAAATTCAGGAACACAAGGTTAAGCATTGCTGATAAGCAATCACATAAACTAAACTGGTGAACCTAAACTTTGTACTGAAAACTGTACTTTATAGGATGGCTGTGAAGCCGACGAGGCGACCAACACTTCTGGGCCCAGGTTTATGTTAAGATCCAGCTTCTGGGCCAACTCTAAACTCATGAAGCTTCTTGCTGCTCCAGTGTCAACCAAGGCCTCAAAGAACACCTGGCGTTCCCTAAAACAAATTTTCATTAGTAATAGAAAGTAGTTATAACACTGTTTATTGGCGGAAGCGTTCAGTTCTGCTGACACCAAAGAGATAGTTACTAAGTCAGGGGGAAAAGTTGGTTTTTAGGGTCAAAAATGGGGCGAAAAGAGGTTGCATTCATCCTCTTAATGATGAACAACTGCTGACTTAAGACAGGTTGGTTGAGAAAACTAACTTGGGCGCAGGAGCTGAATCAGGACCAGGAGCCACTGCGGATACTGATTCAATGTCAGGGTCAGACCCCGAGGTCAAGTCGGCCAATCCAAGCATTAGGTTACTGTTCTGGGGAGAGAGAATGCAGCGGAGAGCTGCATTAGTAGAGTTGCTGCCTTAGAAATTTGATCCCTTGTTTCCATAGGGGTAGACTGAACACCATGATGGGCGGAGGTTGAATCCAACGCAGTTCAAAAAACTTCTTGGATTACATCCCTGGGGAGGACCAGCGCCAAAGCTTGCTCACGAGAAATTGCAACTAGCAAAGTAATAACTATGGGCTTTACCAATCATAGAGGATAATTAAAAAAAATGTTTTAAACGTGGTACTGTGGATTTCAAAGCTGCTGGTATTGCTGCAACAAGTGAGTTTGGGTCACATTCCTGAATAGCAGAACGCAGAAGACCTTGCACCTACTTAAAAACTCCACCTTCAACCACATCTAAGAGAGCAACCCCCTGCTGAGCACTTGGTAGTGAAGCGTCACTGTTTTGTGCAACTGCAGAGCGCATTTGCAACTCAGCGAGGGCTTCAAGGAATTAATTTTCAACATCACAAGAGGGAACATCTGAATTCACTACTTGAGTCTTAACTGAGGGTAAAGTAGCGGGCAATTGGGCAACGAAACTATAGAGAATTTTTCCAAAGCTATCTAGCAGCAGCTCACAAAATTGGTGATTGACCAGATGAACAACAGAAGAAAGACTACTGACTGAATGTTCACCTGGTAGAGGGAAAACACTACTGCGCTCATCTTGATGAGGATAGTGGAATTGGCTGGAAACCATGGATGGTCAATTATGTTAAAAAACGCCAGATAATGTTTAGACTGGCCTGCCAGTCAGGATGTAAAAGCACTCAAAAGGCGAGACAGAATGCCAAGCATTGTTACTCAAACAAAGTTATAGTATGCGTGAGAAAAGATAATGATTGTGAGGTGATGTGCCATGAGTGTAAAAATAACTCAGCAAAGAGACACGGCTCTGGTACTCCAGGGCTGACGGGCCTTGGCGTATGGAGGTACGCAATCAGATTGGGTAGTTTGGGGCTCCCCATAGGAGAACTGGGTATGACAACATTTGGTGAGGGGGCAGATCCTTTCCGGGGGTGTAAATAGGTGAGCCCACAGGATACTGATATCCTGCTGGTGGATGGCCTCCGAAATTGGGAAAGTTCCACAAAATTCTTTACACAATAAGCCCAATTGACGGCGGTAGAAACCTGATTTAATAACATGACCAAGATTTTCCAGCCAATATGTGGCACGTGAGGCCTAATTATAGGTTATTGGGGTTTAAAAAAGAAGTTTTGAAAATAATCAACAAATTAAAGCTTGGGAAGGTTTTTAATAATTGTAGAATAAAAAATTTGCCTGTTGTTTTCTCAGTGCGTTATGAATGTTTAGATATGCGTTCAATTTGAGGAATAGCTTTGGAAAATGGTGAGCTGGGCCCTCAAGATTTGGCCTAACCTGGCAAACTAAGGGCAATTGGAAGAAGAAAAAAGAATTAATTTTAACAAACTTTGAAGTTATTGGCAGCAGGTCAAGTTGCTATTAAAACGTCCTCAGATGCCCAAATTGTGGTTTTTTGTTGCTCTGTTAATTGGAGCAATGGCGTCTCACCTGACGGGCAGCAGAAACCTTTTAAGGCCACATTATTTAGGAGCGATCCCAAGAGGTCAGGAACAGGCTAGGGATGCCCAACCCACCTGCATCCAGTTGCTCCAGCGTCCGTTTGGCCTAATAAGAAATACTAGACGAAGATTTTGATGTGTCCAGGGGGGTTTTGGATTATCAGTTACATTTTCTAATGACACAGTGCCATCAGTGAGCTTTTCCAAAGATTTGACCTTAACACTAACTTTGTTAAATTTTTATCCTTTGGGCTTTGTTGCCAAGGATTTGGGGCTCTCAGGCTTTTATGCTAAAGGCTCTTTGCCTTTGACTTTGTTTTAACCTTTATCCCAAGATAATGACAACTTTTCGCAAGCTTATAACAAATCCCCTAAATTTGTTGTTTAATTTGTTTGAGGTTAATAATGGAACTAAAGGCAGGGTCCTTAAGGGGTTAGCTGTATCCATCGCTCGTCCACCACATGGGAAAGGTCGCGCTATGGGATGAGAGATCAGCTGGCCTTTTAGACCATTATTAGATGGGAATGGGAATGCCACCTGGTCTAAATGGAGGGTGCGCTCCTCTGGAATTACAGTAGTCTTGTCTTTATTCCAAGTATGATAATGCATTAGATGATGGAAAATAATGTCTTAAGCAATGCAACTAAGACAGTTTTTAAGGTGTTTGAGCCATTGGTTGTTGGTGGCTTCTCAATAATACTTTCATAACAATATAGGAAAGATAGATGCTACCTTCTCCTTTGACGTAGTATCCTTGAATGGAGGTTTATATGTGCTACTTAGGGGGGTTGGAGGATGAACAAAATCAATTGACACCAGGACTTTTCCTTCACTTAAAGAAGTAACAGTATCTTGGCAATAATTGTGAGGATGAAGATCATCCACTTTACCTCATAGGCCGTCATAAATCTTCACTTACTAAATTTAATCAATCATGGTTGGCACAAAAAGCCAATTTTGTGGCGATGGCCGTTTTACCTGCTGAATTTCGCTTTTTAAATTGGTAGTTGCATCTCAAAGAGCAAGTTGGGGTTGCTCTGTGGTGAGCATTCTTTGCTTAAGCCACGTAGCACTGCGGGTAAAATTGCCAAGTTTCCAAGGCGTTTATGATGAGCATTTAGAAAAAATTTTAGAAAGAGAGGCACTCCATCCTGAGTGATTTGCATTCCTTGGGCTATGCGTCCTAGAAGGACATTGAAATTTTGAAATTTCCAAATTAATGACCTGAGGCGTTTGTTGTGGATTCCCAGGTCAGAACTAGTCTCAAAAGGTCCTGGTAGACCAGAGGTCCAGGGAATCCCCAACCACCAGCTTGTCCATTAAGACCAGGGGCTACACAATCACCAGGCATTCCAAGTGGTCCTGAAGAACGGAGATTATCCTTGGAATGGCTAATTTATAGATCAATTGTTCCTAAAATGAAAGCGAATTGTATATGGAGGACATAATTTATAACTTCAGTTTGTAACTCATGGGTAAAATCTTTGACCTAATTATGAGCAACGACCTCTAATTGAAAAAAATGTTCAGAAAGTTTTACTAGTACAAATATCATAATTCCTCATCCAGACGGGATAATACTACTTGCATCTCTTTTAAAAGACCAATTTTTTAATATGGCATTTTGGTTTTCAAAGCAGAAGAAAGAGGCAGACTTTAGAATTGGAAAAGCTGCGAATATATTGTCCCCAATAACTATAATGGAAGGGTAGTTCCTGATGATGATTTTGGCTACTTGAAGTAGATGGTACAGGGTGTGAGTTGACGCAAATGGCGTTCTTAACGTCCAAATTTAACCTGTTCTCCATCAAGAGAGGAGCTATCAGTCAAGCTTATCATAGGGGATGGTACCACAAGAGCTCATCTTCTTATAGCTCAGTTGACCAGGAAGAAGGACCCTGAAAAGCTGAGCTGGAGGGTTTCAACAAAGTCTAATAGTTGCAATTGATATTGCTCTTCAGAGGAGCAGGGAGGCACACCTCCAATGACTTGTAAAATAGAAGGTTGCATGTCGCTGTTATTTCTCCTATAAGCATATAGAATGCCCAGTCACTGAGATGGGTGGCATCTCAACAGGAGGTATCTCAAGCTGAATCGTTAATGTCATACAATAGCAGATCCAATTTTGTGAGAAATGTGTTTTGAGGGTAACAACGGCGGATATCCCACAAAAAACCCTGGTTAATTCTCAGTAGAACCCCTTAAATCAGGATAATTCTTTGACTCCTTCTCCTCAAACGAATAGCCCTAAATTGTGTAGCAGGGTTATGTTGAACTTACGGTGGAATCAGTGGAGTCATTTGGAGGTTCCATCATTTTATTAGTTTAAGTATATCAATTACTTGCCCCACGAGTTTGTCTTGATTGCTATTGACCTTCCATCAGCCTTGCAATGAAGTGAGAAGAATTTTGGGAGATCTAATATATTTGAAATCCCATATTACCTATTTTAGACGCGCCCAGATATTAATGATTTCCCGCTTTAAATACTATTGGGATTTTAGGCGAGGAAGATGCTCGCTGGTGCCCTTATTTCCTAATTTCCAACAAAATATTTAAGGAGATCTGCACCACTTAAAATAAAAAACAAAACACTAATAAAACTAAAAAGATGTTTTTTAATATAGTTACAAGAAGCGTTTATTGTGTGAAAAGAGAACCCTGTTATGATCTACTGCTTAGTATTTTTATAACTTGGGCTCAGACCAAGGTAGGCATAATTCAATATTAACTTTGAGCTTATTTAGAAAATATGGGTTGTCAACCTATCAGAGCTTTCTAACTCACCTTAATTTGCTTAAAACGGAGGATGGAGGGTCCATCATAGGCAAGAAAAACCTGTAAGGTAATAATTTGATATATTTTAACTAATTACCATGAGAGAAAATAGTTGCACTTGAAGGACCCAAGCCAAGCCTATAAAAGGGGGTGGTCCCCGCTTAAATGTTTTAGATGAACTAGAAGTGGGCCGGAAGAGGATCTCTAATGAACTCAACTGATTTCGTCACATAGGTGGTGAAATCTGTTTAACTAACTTTGTGCTGTTTGCCTGAGTATTATTAATTACTGTAATGACCCGCTTTAAAGGTTCCACCAAGAATCAGCCAGGGTCTTTTGACCAATTTCGTCCATATTATGAGCCAAAACAATTTTACTACAATTTAGGACTTGTAATTGTCAAACATTACCCCTTTCAAAGTGTTAGGGGAAGAGTAAGGGCACAAGAATCGACCAATGACATGGTTAATGGTAACCCTGGTAGCCAGGGATCTATAGAATACTCATCTTATAGCTTATAAGTGATAACAAAAGGGTCTTCCCAGATAGCACGAGCTTCTTAATTTTGGGAGTGATATGTTTAGGGTATTATAGCACCAAGTCTGACACTTGGAAGTAGGTGGTGGGGCCAGAGCTCATTAGTGGATTGACCCTCTTTGGTGACTGTCTTTGCCAAATTGTTCATCGCTTCTGATTGCAACTGGATGATGTGCTGGGCTGATTTCTTCATAGCTTGCTCAGGATTATTATAATTGAAGAAGATATCTTTGACTAGTAATGCTGGCACTCCGGGTTTACTCCCATACAATACCCAGAATTATGACATATAACAGATCTGGTGTTAGCTGATACGTTTAAGCATGAGAGCACTGGGTAAGTAAAGATACCAGTGAAGGGGGTTGGAAGTGGCCATTTTTTTGTCAAATTGAGACCAGGGTCCCTCTGGATCTTTTCATGTTACCATTGGTCAAGGGGTTATATGGAGCATAGAAAAGCGCTGTGTTTCCATGGAGGTAGCGAGGAACTTTACCACTCTGAAGGTAAAATTTTTTCCATTGTCAAAGAGCAGGACCTGGGACAACCATGGCGAGAAAATATGTATTGATTAAGGAACGTGGCCATGGCTTTGGAAGTTTGAGCAGAAAGATCCACAGCCTCACCCCATTTTAGTGATTTGATCAATACTGACTAAGATATAACGATTGCCACCAGTTGTCTGAGGGAGAGGGCCTACCACATATCTATACTTATGGTGCAAAAGGGTTGTTTAGGCGTAGGTGGTTGATATTGATATCTGATCTTGTAGCTGGATTGCTTCTTGCAGGTCAGAAAAGCATCCAGACTTCATTTATTATCTCCATTTTGCCCTCCCAGTAATATCGATCCTTAATCCACTCATATGTTTTCCATACTTTGCTATGCCCTAGGGGGGTATGGGACTCCAAAATACTGGGTACTTGCTCTGATGTTACGAGATAGGGCAACCAATTCACCCCTATTTTCTTATATAACTTTCCGTTCTCCATCTTTGAGTTGTGGAAGTGGCGTGCTAAAATTTTCTGTACTGGATCATCTTCATCAGCACATGCGCTAGGAGTCATTAGGAGGTCGTGCAACCTCTCAACATCGCTATTGTCAAGGTGAAGGATAGGCAGCTGCGTCAACCCATCAACATTCATATGGCATGTCCCCTCTCGATGTTCAATGGAGATATCTTAATGCTGGAGCTTAAGACCCAGCGAGCCAACCACCCAGTAGGATCTTTCATGTTTTGTAGCCACTTTAAGGAGGCTTAACCATTAACCACATTTAATAAAGCTTTGTATAAGAAAGGACAGTAATAATTTACAACAAACAGGTCATCCAGGCAAAACATTTTAGGTATGCTGTAATTGCTCTCAGCTTTTAAAAGCATTTTGCTGAAGTAAGACACGGGATGATAGACCCAATGCACATCCAATAGAGTTAAGATGGCCCCAACAGCATAGTCAGAGGCATTTGTGAACAATATGAAGTGCTTGCCATAGTCAGAGCGGCGGAGTATCAGCCTTTTTTGCAATAGCTTCTTCAGGGTCTCAAAAGAAGCCTTTTGTTCAGCACCCCACTGGAAGGGGGTGTTCTTAGCCAAGAGACGGACAAGAAGCTAGCTGAGATGGGCGAATTTTGGGATAAATTGATGTTAGTACCCCATCATGCCCAAGAAGACTTATATGTTGCAAAGGGTTTTAGGCGCTGGCATCTTGGATATTGCTTCAACTCGATCTTGTAGAGTTGTATCCCATCTTGAGAGATGGCGTTCACAAGAAAATCCAGCTCCTTCTGGAATATAGTTCACTTGGAGGGCTTTAGCTTGATGTGGATGCCCGCAAGAGTTGGAACACTTCTTTTTGATGTGTGAGTTGCTCATTGAAGGTCTTTGAGAAGACTGTGATGTGATCAAGGTAGACAATCATACAACTCAAATTAAATTTCTGGAGAATGTGATACATCGCCCACTGAAAAGTAGCAGGAGCATTACAAAACCACTGATGTAGCCAAGTGGGTTATACCAAAACCCAGCTGCAGATAAGGGTGTATATCTCCTGATCCTGTGGATAAAGATCCATTTTCCAATACCCACTAGCCAAGTCCATGGCGTAGTAGAATTTAGATCTAGAGAGTTAGGATAGAGCGTCATCAATGCAGGGGTTAGGGTAGCTGTCCTTCTTAATGAGTTTTCTCAGCTTAAGGTAGTCCATCACTACCCAATGACCTCTGTCAGAAAATTGATATGACCAGATGATATGCTACCATATTGGTGGATCAGAGGGGGAATCGAGATGAGTCTCAAGATTGATGAAAAGAGGTATACAAATAATAGCCAATTTAAATGTTGACCAATTGGCGAGAATGGGGGAATTATGCCAAGATTTGATATAGATGAGAGTTTCAAATAAAAGGGAAAATGAATAGAAGACTGTTAAGCAGAAAATGCATCCAGCTTGGGGAATCAAGATATAAAGAGTCACATGGAGGATTGAGAGAAGGACTTCTTTCAGAAATTAGGTTGTTGCAGAGAGGTCTGCATATTAGTAAAATAATAAAGGTCAAAAAGGGGCGATAGCTCCATATAAAGTTTATTAAGTTCTTTATAAAATTATCGGTGACCTTCATATCATATGAAAAGGTTGCCCAGTGGCTAATACCCTATGCAAACTGACTCAGCGGAATCAAGACACTATGCTTATAATCAACAGTGGTGCTCACTACAGGGGGCCATTTGTCAACTGTAGTTATTTAACACTGAAACAAGATGATGAGCCCTCATTCATTAAGAAATTATTCTATCAGATTCTGCATGCGTCATGCGGAAGGAGCACAAGAGGCACTTAATAATGAACCAATATTATAACTGTGACTGAACTGGGTAATGATGAAGTTGTGATCAATCTGCAACTAGAAAACTGCCCTGAGCTGACAGCTGACCAGCTAGGGTGCTCCACAGATGTGACCCCTCAGCAGCTGCGGAATATTATGGAGTGGCTGATACATGGATATTAATTATTAAAGGTGAGGCAGGGAGTATGACTTGAGTCTGTTTTATAACCAACGAGACCAAGAAAATCACTATGCCATGTACATGTCCTATCTGGATGTGACTACAATGGGGTTGACTTGCCGCCTTAGTACCCTCGGAATTGAGAAGTATCTAGTCGCTTTGTGCAACCATATATTCACCAGCTACTGCTTGTGTTGGCTCGCCACAATATAGAGAATGGAGATGTGATGCAGTTTGAGCACAGCAGAATGATATTCGCCTCTTGATCAACCTCCTTGATTGTTCTTTTTGGAGGTACAGGGGACTTGGGCATATGGACACCACGTTGAGAACATACGCCATCTATTGGACATGTTGGTACCCCAGTTAAATTTTGAGTTATCTTGGGTAATTGACAATTTGTTGGATCAGCATGGCCTATTGATAGAATGGATTTGGGACATCACAACGTTGGGGAACAATACTGAGCGCTTTATGATGGATTTAACTTAATGGGTGGAAGCACTCAAAGCCATAATTGCTCAGCTCAAGGAAAAGATAAACTGGTGGAACAGCAAGTGGTGGTTAAAGTCAGTTTCATATCAGTTGAAGTAAACCAACTTCAAATCGAATGGAGTGGTCAGCAAACAGCTGATAACGCGCTTATCCTTTGGTCAATGTCACTCGAATATCTCCAGCTAATCCGGCGGGTTACACAATTGGAAGCCATTAGCCAGGCTGAGCGGCATTAAAGTTTCTCTCTTCCAATCCATGATACATGATAGTATGCTGACATGCAAGGATGACTTGATACCCTTTGACGGGCCAATAAGGGATTGGTAAGGGAACTTGCCGCCCTCCTTACTAAAATAAACTAAGCTAATCAAAAAGCGGATAATGATATCCAGCAGCACAACCATATGCAGAATACAATCAAAGATGTCCTCTCATGACTACAAGCAGTGGAGCAGCAGTTGCACGAGGAGTTAGTATATTGTCAGGAGTTGTAATATCACTTTGAGACACTGCAATGGGAATTCCAGGATGGACGGTGTAGAAGCCATTTAGTTAAAGTGGAGCAGTTGATCAATGAGCACTTTGTGAAGTATTACGGAGCTGGGGGGGAATGGTGCAGTTAGTGGAGATTCGGGGGAAGAACGCTATGGATCTGCTAACAAATATCCCTCAGGTGCTGAAACATATTTCCCATGCAACTCTACTTCCTTCAAGTTCATTACGCTGGATTTGAGATCAACTGGCTGGCTGTATGATAATTTACAAGGTGGGAGATTCCCTTAGTTGCTCCAGAACCAATTCACCTGATCCAAGTTGCAGGAGCCAGAAGCAAGGTGAATCTGTGTGAATCAAAGAATTACCTCCATTCAGTTGTGTTGGGAATCTATACAGTTACTTTAAGCGATTTGAATTTGCTGTGGAAGGGGCTTCTGATTGGTGGTAAGCGATACTGTTACTGTCTACTCTCAAAGTGGAATTCTCTGATCCAGTTACCTGCTTCCTTCCAAACAGCTCGGCATCCTATGAAGAAATTAAAGCAATTGTTCTCTGGCTGTTTGGGGGTGTGACCAAGATGGCCCAACGGAAAGCTAACATCCTGACTATACAGTTTCACCATAATGAGACCCTGTTAGATCTTGCTGAATTTTTCTTGGCGGAAGCACATGTACTAATTAGGTCTAACATTCTATCTACCAAGGATGTTGGTATAGCAATGATGGCGGCCATCAAACCATATAGGAACTATATAACGTTATGTCTCATGCTTTGGAAAGAGATGTAGGAAATTTTTTGAATTGTGAATACTTTACATCAACTCTCCGCCATGATCAGCGCCCCTAATATAGTAAAAAAACCCTCTGCTATCCCCGCACTAGACTCTTCAGAGTATGGGCTACAGAAACTAAGCTGCCAACTGATGAAATGTATTGTTAATCATACAGATCTGTGTATCCTTTCCGTCCTAGGTATAATCTGCCGGTTCATTCACAACCTTGGAAACATACCATTAATTATTGCACTGATACTTCCACTGCATGCTATATACATGAACCTTTCGAGAATACTTGCTTCCAGTGCGGACAAAGAGGGCATTATGCGACAAACAGCCCTAGAAAAACATGAGTGTATGTGATGCCAACTGAGGAAACTGAGCAGGGAAAAGCTCAAGCGGAGTAGAGATGGAACGCTCTACCTCCGCAATGTTCAATCCACTTGACCCTAATGATTCACAAGCTTCTACTTGGGTAGAATTAGGAACTCAATCATATGAATTGCATTACCACCAGCTTCCATTGGGTAACCCTGCTTCTATTTCCAAAAGTAAAAATCCACCCTCAAGTACTGAGTTTGGCCAGGACGTTCTGAAGCCATATGCATGGCAGATCTTGGAACAGATTGGCAAAAATAATGTGGATCCCTCGACAGCCTCTGCCTCTTTAGTAGGGGTTAACATAGCCATTTTGGTGAAAAGTTGTCAATGAGTACCCTCATGTCAGCAAGGGCATTTCCTCCTTCTTAAGTAATACTAAGCCCTTGGATGTACACGTAATAAACACTGATGGTTCCTCTTACTCAGAATGTACTTATTGTGCCATTTTTCTTTAAAACACAAAAACCGCGCTAACATTGACATGGGAGCCCCTGTGAAAATAGTCTCTACCTGGTTTGTGGCTAAGCTTCTGCTCAAACTGAATGTGGACCATCGAGTAGTATACAGAACCACAGGGACACATAGCACTGTGTCTGGAGGAGCATATAGTGCATTGCCCTTACAATTTGGGTCAGTCCAGGCTTCAGCTCTGGTGGTGGTTCTGCCAAATAACAACTATGACATGTTAATTGTCGCTGCATTCATGAGAAAATTTCGGTGTTGCGATAAACATGGTAGAGGAAACTCTTAATATTTTTGGACAAAAGATTCCTGTTTATTTTACCTCTTGTGGAATCCCAATGGAACCATTCTGCTCTAGTCAAATTAATATATCATATAACGATGGAGTGATTCCTGTTTGTTATAGATGACTGAAGCGTTGGACCAGAGTCCTCCCTCAACCAGATTTATGAGTACAATGGGAATCCGCTTTGGGCAGCAAGCGATTTGAGCCTACCATCTGGAAATCAGTGCATAGTAGGGACTGGACTTGAAATCAATGTCCCTAAAAGGCTTTATGGAGAAATTATGGCGCCTCACCAGCGCTCGCGGCTTGAACCACATGTGGCTCCAGGGCTACTGCTACCTGGGAGTGGAGAAGTGGAAGTGCTGCCAGCGAATTTACAGAAGGAGACAATAACGATCCAGTGGCACCAAGTGGTGGCTTACTTACACTTTGTTCCTATAGAGGAAGTCCGCCATATCATGATTTCAGCTCCTGGTAGGATTCCAGACTACCGACAAGCTCTCCGTTCAGCATAATGACTGTGGTTTTTTGGGAAGCCCTTACTGGATTATAAAAGCGGAGCAACAAGAGCAGGCTATGGCGTTATTTGAAAAGTATTGAGATATTTTTTGCACAGGATGATCATGATTTGGATTGCGCTTAAGGGGTGGTACATCTGATAGATACAGGGGATCATCCTCCCAATTGATCGTGACCTATTAGACATTTTAAAGCAGTGGAAGAGGTCATCTCCAATGAGGTTGATAAACTTATCTTGCAGGGGATGCTAGAGCTGTCGAACAGTCAGAGGGCATTACCGGTGCTCATTGTAAGAAAAAAGATAGCACAAATCAAGTGGATACTAACTATTGTAAACTCAATAATGTAATGAAGAAGGATTCTTACCCTCTTCCACGGATTGATGATGTATTGGACCAATTGGGAGGTGCGTATTATTTCTCAGCCATAAATCTGAACTTGGGATACTGGCAGATCAAATTGCCATCAGAGGAACGTGAGAAATGTGCTATCATCACTTTGATAGGGTTATTCCAGCCAACGTGCATGCTAGAAGGGTTGTTCAAACCCTGGCTATGTTCCAGCGTGCCATAGATCCAATTTTAGGTGATTTAAAGTTGTCCAGCATTTTAGTTTATCTTGACAATATTGATGTGTTCTCACAGACGTTTACTGAACACCTTGCTCATTTGGAACAAGTGTTTTGATGCCTCGCGGCATCTAATATAAAAATTAAGCCTTGGAAGTGCCATTTCTTTAAAGGACAATTGGAATACCTCGGGTTCATCATGAATTCAAATGGGCTTAAACTGCAGCCAGCTAAGGTGGAAGTGATTAGCAAGATGACTCACCCAGGTAGTAAGTGGGACATTCAAGTGTTTCTAGTATGGTCAGATACTACTGAAGGTTCATTCTTAATTTCAGTTGTATTGGGGCCCTGCTTTTTGAGTTTTTATAAAAATGCTTCTTTTGATTGGAAGGAACAATGCCAGAGCGCTTTTGACATGTTACGCACTGCATTAGCAAGCGCACCCATTTTGCAATATCCCAACTTTGACAAATAGTTCATAGTGCAAATGAAGCTTCCCTCTCCGCTATAGGGGCAGTATTATCTCAGAAGGAGGACGATGGTGTAAAGCATCCTGTTGCATTTTGTAGTCAAAGCTTAAACTGTCATGAACAGAACTACACCATTACCAAGTGAGAGTGTTTAGTGGTGATCTATGCTTACAAACAGTTCCAGGTATATCTGCATGGGGTACGATTCCAAGTAGTGACAGACCATGCTACCTTGCGTTGGCTGCAAAATCTGCGTGAACTGGAAGGGCGACTTGCACGTTGGGCACTGAAGCTCCAGGTGTATGATTTTGAGATTATACACTACCCAGGAGCAAAACATCAAAATGTGGATTATCTCTCTCAGCTGCCAAAGGTTGCTATCACAGTGCATTTAGCTGACATAATGTATGAGAAAATGGTGGTGAACAAATACTAGGATGAGCCGCCGCATGTGATCAAGGTATTAGATGGACTCAGGGTGAATACTTTTCTGCATGGGGAGAACCATATAAGCAGATCAGAGACACGACGTTGTGTTCCCTAAACCTTTGGCCAAACCTGCGATTATCATGGATGCTCATTGGGCTGTAGGTCACAGAGGATTGTGGAAAATGCTGGAGTTTTTGTGACCCCAATATTACTTGGAGAGCATTCATTATGACGTATTGGAAAGAGTTAGTTGTTGCCATCAGTGTCAAGTGAAAAACCATTTTACAAGAAAACCACATACCAGCTGGTTAAACCACAGTTCGCTTGACATACCATTTCCATCAATGTAGTGGGACTCTGCCAACTAGCACCAATTGATACAAGTATATAATCGTTGCCATTGATCATTTGAATCGATGGGTGGAGGCCAGGGCCATTAACGACTTGGGCGCAGTCACCACTGCCAAGTTTATTATGGAGTGTGTTATACAGCAACATGGCTGCCCACAATTAAAAAGTGGATAATGAAACCAATTTCACTTCGCACATTCTGCTGAAGTTGAATGAGTTGATGGCAATCCGCGGGGTTTTGACCACCCCATATCATCTGGAATCAAATGGAATGGTGGAGCGGATTAATGGAACCCTAGTGAACATAATTTGTAAATTGGTAAAGGATTAACCCTTAGAATGTTGCGCCCTTCTACCTACAGCTGTGTTTGCATATAATATCAGCTATCATTCAACCACTGTAAAGAGCCTGTTCCAACTGCTGTATGGTCGACATCCAGCTATTCCTGCCTTGCTTTACTAGTGTGTAGAGGACACAAGTGAGGTGGACCCCCAGCGATATTTAAAGACTCTTACAGACACATTGATCAAGCTGCAAACGGAAGCCTACTTTACCAGTTTGGCTAAGAAGATTCTCGATAAGGCAGCAATAAGAAGAGATCAAGTGGACTTCCGCTGTTTGCTGTAGGGGACCATGTTTTATTCCTTGATCAGCACGGTTTTGGGAGAAGAACAAGCTCTCCAGCATTTGGGTCAGCCTGTTTGAGATAATTGAGAAGAATGGCATGGATGTCTACACCATCAAGGAACCTGCGGGGGGTCAGATCATCAACTGAGCTCACATGAAGTTCCTTTGAACATGTAAACAGTAAGAGATATTGTCCAGTCAAAGGGGGTAATGTTGGTTATTTGATATGGCTGGATGATATGCTACCATACTGGCAGATCGGAAGGGGAATTGAGATGAGTCTTGAGATTGACAAAAAGAGGTGTAAAAATAATAGTCAATTGAAATGTCAACCAATTGGAAAGAATGGGAGAATTATGCTGAGATTCGATATAAATGAGAGTATCAAATTAAAAGGGTAAATGAATAGAAAACTATCAAGCTGAGGATGCATCCAGTTTGGGGATTTAAGATATAAAGAGTCACACGGATGATTGAGAGAAGGACTTCTTTTGGAAATTAGGTTGTTGCAGAGAGTCTGAATATTATTAAAATAATAAAGGTTAAATAAGGGGCGATAGCTTCATGTAAAGTTTATTAAGTTCTTATTAAGAATTGGCAATCTTTATATCATTTGATTTGATTGCCCATTGGCTAATACTCTGTGCAAACAAACTTGGTGGAATCAAGACACATCGCCAAGAATTAACAACTTACATTTTCTTCTTTATCAATAGGAGCGGGAACAACTATGGGTTTTGGGAAGGCGCCAACAACCCAGCGTCTAGAAGCTGTTTGAGCTCCGTCCAGATCTGTAGCTCCTCTACTTTTTAATTTATGGTAGGGTTTGGAGAGTATAGGTTAAGCATCACAGACATCAATGGTATGATTCCAACCCTTCATGTGCCCATAGCCAGTGTCAGATTTAGAGAAAATGTCACTGTAGGCCTCAAGAAGGGCGTGGACTTTTTCCAGCTCAGCTGGGGATAGTTCATCGGAGATATGATTAGAATTTAGGGTACATATTGACTGATTGGCGTATAAACCCATATCCACCATAGACTCAATACAGGGAACTTGGTTTTTTTCCTCAAGGGGAATCAACATGATTCTTCCAATCTCCTGATTCTTCTTTACCACCATATCCTACTTGGTAAAATCTCTAACAGATTTTTGATAGGTCATTGATAGGCAGGGTCTAACACCTGGCTAAACTCTGGGCTCCAAAGGACTAAATCCATCAATGCTAATTAGGTGCAGTAGGAAGTTGTGTGGGAATTGCACGATGATCTTCATGTCAACTACATTTTGTTTACCAGCCTTAATGACCACCTCTTTAGAAGCATATAAGAGGATTTCTTCTAGGGCTATCCACTGATTGAGGAAACATTTTGTACGTCGTCCTTCTATAATATATAGTGTAGGGATAAATCAGAAGAGAGTACTCAACTGTGCAAACATACTCCTTTTTATTAAGAGCTTTGTTTTTTGAAATGAGAGGAACCTCATAGTTAAGCAGGTAGAGATGGCCCTGCTTCAAGTTAATAACACCTTCTTATTCGAGAAAAACCTTTTTCCAACGAGTAGATCATATGTATTGTTAGTTAAAGCCACCGCTGGAGCTGAAAAGATGAGCTTCCCAAAATGGATGGGCAGAGAAGAGTACGTCCCAATGGCGCAGATGATTTTTTGGGCCTAAAGTCCCAAATTCTTGAGTATAGTTAAGATCAGGGGCCAGTTTAATCTTTTTAATAATTTTTGACGATGCAACGTTTACTAGGAACCCAGTGTTGAGGATATCCCTAACCCATACTACGAAGACATCTTCCATTTTGGTTAATGTTCCACCCAAATGTGGGAAAGAGCGAGGGCCTCCTTTAAATAGAGAGTAGAGGCAAGTCGTTAAGCCATCTCAGGGTATTTTCCCTGGATAGACTGCAGGGTATGAACACACTGGCTTGGGTGGAGCAAGGTGGCGATGAGCTGGTTAGCGTCATTAGCAGTTTCAATAATCTCAAGACCCCTCAACGTTTGATAGAGATAAGTCTGTTGGGGGATCCTAGCCCAATCTACTCTCTTTGGATTCAATCAATCAATTACCTTCACTTCACCTGGGGCTTAAAAATAATGGCCAATATCTTTACAACCCCTTTCATATTCTTCATCAGAGAGTTATTAATGCATATCAGGGAGGCCATCAGTTGTGGAGGAATGTTAGGGCTTCCTTATTCGCTGGAGAGACCCTGGGTCCATTTAGATACACTATTAGCTTTTAGAAGAGGCGTTGGAGTTATAAACAGCTCGATTTTCAACCTTCAAAGCAGGGGGTTTGCGCTGCATTATGAAGACAAGTTCCAGACTAGAGTTGAATTGATGAGAGGTTAAGAGGGATAGCGTTGTGGAAGTGGATGCTTTATCTTCGCAAGTTTTAGTTGATCAGTTGCTGTGTGCTTTAGTGACAAAGGAGGTTTAGCTTTTGTTACTTGGTCATTCACCTCATTGTTTGTGGTGGCAATTGGCACCCGAGAAAGGGGTTTAGGCTTATGAGCATAACTAGAATCACTTGGGGAAGGCCGCTCTGGAGAAAAAAATGGGCAGAGCAAGGAGCACGGGCCCATTGAAGAGGAAATACTCCGATTTACTGGCTTGAGCACCTCAAGCTTGCTGAGCGGAGAAGCATTAGGAATGAGCTGCACTGCAGGCCTAGTCTCACGGTAGTAACAAAAGTAAGGGGGGCCCATAGAGATCATCTTAGCCATCTTTGATGGGGCTTCAGTTAAACAATTCACAATTGACACCACCTTAGGAGTAGACCACCAGCTGAAATAGCTTCAGCGTTATACATATCTGCAACCTCCATCAGAGCCTTCTTATTATCTCGGAAAGTCTAAAGGTGGCGCTTTAAAGAGATAAGATGCTGATATATAGAAGGCTGAGATGTCAGCCCGCTCAGAATGGCAGCAATGGCATCATTAACAGGTAGCATCTTGGCAAGCAGCAGAGATTGAGCTTCCCTATAGACCGCTCAACAAAAGAAGTGATTGATTCTTCCTCTTGCAGACTAAGGTACATAAATTCCTGTTTTTGTAGTTGTAAACTCAGCTGTGAGCCAAATTCGTTAAAAGTCTCTTGTTTAGCCTTTGATCAGGTGCTGAGGTTGATCATGGCAGGTATCATTATTTCTTGAGCTAGGCGTTTCAAGAAAGGAAGGATGTACCAGGTTTTTGTTGGTCAGTTGCTCCTTTCATATCAGATTTATAAACGAAGAGTAAGGAGTCAATACTGCCCTCACACGGGTTGAACTTATCTCAGAAAGGGGTTTTGGATTAGAGTGCTGCTCAAGCCTTTTGAGGAGAGACAAAGCACTGGCTTTCTGATTTTCCAGAGTTGCTAGCCTAGGGTTAATTTCAGAGTGTGAGTTGCGAGGTTTATATGCCCTTCCAACCTCCATTTTGTAAACGTTTTTGTGGACTACAGGTACCCCTGTAGTGAGTACCACTTGTTGGATTTAGGCGAGGAAGATTCTCGCTGGTGCCCTTATTTCCTAATTTCCAACAATTAATCTAGGGAATTCTGCACCACTTATAATAAAAAACACTAAAAAAAACTAAAAGGTTGGTTATATATATAGCTACAAGAAGAGGTGTTTGGGTGAAAAGAGAACCCTGTTATGATTTTATGCTTAGTATTTAACTAGCTTGGGCTTAGACCAAGGTAGGCATAATTTAATAATAACTTTGAGTCTATCTAGGAAAGATGGGTTGCCAACCTATCAGAGCTTTCTAACTCACCTTGCTTTGCTAAAAACGGAGGATAGAAGGTCCATCATAGGCAAGACAAACCTGTAAGGTAATAATTTGATAATTTTAACCAATCACCATAAGAGAAAATAGTTGCACTTGGGGGACCTACGCCAAGCCTATAAAAGGGGGTGGTCCCCGTATAGGTGCTTGAGATTAACTAGAATTGGGACAGGGAGGACCTCAAATGAACTCCACTGATTTTGCCACATAGGCTGTAAAATTCACTTACCTGAACTCATGCTAATTGTCCAAGTGCTATTAGTAACTATAATGTCCCAATTCAAAGGGTTACATTGATAATTGGCAAGGGTTTATTGGCCAATCTCATTTATATTATAAGATTAAACGCTCTTACTACAATATTCAACTTTTAATTTTCTGACACTCTCTTCAAGCCTTGAATTTCTTTAATTATTAAGCACTGAGTTATTAAGGTGTTGGCTTCCTGATCCCCCACATTTAAATAAAAAAACTATAAAGTTCAACATTTTAGTGAGAAAGATATATGAGTTTAAATATAAGTTGTTAAAATAATCAGCTAAACTTAATTATCCCAGCAGTTAAGAATAATATTTCTCCTGCAAAAATATTGTGAAGAATTAATTTTTTTCTGTTCAATCTCACTTCAAGAAAATTTTACAAGAAAAAAGTCTAATTACCAACCCTGTCTGGACAAACCCATTTTTATAAAAAAGTCCGCGGATCTATTGTCTGCTTCTCTGTGGGGTAGCGGTGCTCCACCACCTAACATTTTCTGCCCTTTGGGAAAACGTGTTTGCACAGGGTCAAAAAGCCCACCAAATTTTCTGGCTGTTCTTGTCCCCCATGGGACTTATCACTCCAACTGGCATGCATCCACCTTTCTTGCCCCACCCTCTCACCCTCCCTTGCCACACTATCCAATTTTACCTATGAGTTGACAATGGGCGTTTATTCCCATATTCTGACAAGGCAATTATTGAGTTGGCCACTGCTGCATTTGCGCCAGATGACTATATCAATTTCTGCTCATTCAATGGCTATTTCAATATAGGCTTCCCAATGGAGGAGGATACTGCATCAGTTGCTTTAGCTCCTCTTCTTTACAAAGAATACTAGCAGAGTTACCCATGCTTTGCTACGGTATCTATATAAATTTCAGATATCCAAATTTGACTTAGATTTTATATTATAAATAAACAATAACCACCCAGCCAAATTTTATTGCTCAATTGAATCAACCAAAAAACACCAACCACTCAGCTAAACATAACAGAACTTATCAAATCAACCAAGAACTAATCACCCCCAAGACTAAACTGTATCTTATCAAAATTGACTAAAAGCCATCAACCACTCAGCCAGACAAAATAAACCTATCAAATCAATCAAATAACACAAAACTGTTTTTTTTATATTGGGGAAGGCTGACCAGGGGATGGACACTTCCAATAAGACATCAAAAAAAATGAAACTCATGTAATAGGAGGGCACCCCAGAGAAGCTAATGCTGTATCCTGTTGCCAGTGGGAACGCCAAACTGGGAGGGGGCACGTGTATAGGGGCAGGCGCCACTATTGAGCACGTGTGTAGGAAGGGGTCAAAGTTGATGAACCAAATTTGGAACCAGGAGGAGACCAACTGGCGGCGACGTGGTGGGAGGTATCCAAACATTTACACTTGAAAGTGGTCCACTAAGTGCGACTGGAACTGGTGGACAGCTTCTTGGAGAGTGGGGGTGGAGCCTGAGATGGCATCCAAGACAATCGTGTGGATAGTCCACATGGCGATTGTGACCACTAAAGCACGGAGGGAGGGTGGAAGAGGGGAGGCCATTGATAAAGCAAACATATCCCTAGACAAACTGAAGGGCTGTGCCTGATCTTGGCAAAGCAGATGTTGTACCTCACGCCATATCGCTTTAGATGGAGGGCACTTTTCCATGCGGTGGAACAGCGTTCCATACTGGCTTCACATGACACAGGATTAGTGCAAAGCGTTAGAGTGTTTGGCAGTATGGTACACCCGCCTTAAGCAGCGCCACACATGGGAACAGATATGAGGCTGCAGAAGAGGGTGGTGGGCGTACTTCCAAATGGCTTTCTGGGTATCAAGGGGATTAGGGATGTCCATCATGTCCAGGTAGTACACCCTGGACAAGGTATGGGGCCTCGCGGGTATCAAACCGTTCAGAATGGGTTGTCCCTGAACCTCCTGGGTGAACCGAGGAGAGGGGCGCCCCCTCTGGGTTGTGTGCCCACAAATAAGAATCCTCCACTCAGCGCTCCACATAAAGAGGAGGATCCATTTGAAGTGAGTTGTAGTCACATGTGGACCTGCGGCTGAAGGATTGCAAGCCAGATATTTCAACAAAGAGTGTGGGTGGGACGGGTTGGTGAGGCCTAGGGCGCAGGAGAAGTTGGAGCGGGCTGCGCAGGACCAGTGTTGGGATGAAACTGGAGGGTTGGTAATGGCAGCCATCCAGGTGCACAGGATCTTGGCAGCATGGGCCTCAAAGTTGAGCAGGCCCATACCTCCACTATGGAGAGGGCCAAACATGACCTCCAGTTGCACTGGCGGTGGGCGGCCCAACCAAAGCCACCTTACAGAAGGGCATACAGTGATTTGAAGAAACTTGGGGAGAAAGCGATGGCGTAGGCCCCAAACCAAACTTTGGGAGGAGCATAAAGTTGTCTAGTACAACCCTGCCGGTAAGGGAAGTAGGACAGGCTCTGAGGGAGGCGATGCGTTTTGTCACGTTATCCAGAATATGGTTTCCCATAACCGTTGAGGCATACCCGCCTGCCTCCAACCACACCCCCAAATGGCGGACTGGCCCAACGGTGGGGCTTGGCACAAAGGGGAGCATAAGTGGGCGGTGTGGGTTGGGCAGGGTAGGCAAGTGCGTGCGCTAGAAGATGGGGTGGGTTGGAAACTGGGCGCTGAGGCCCAGCGGGCTTGATACCAACTAAGGAGAATGATTTCGGTTTTGGAGGCGTTGAGTGCAGCATTACTTACCCTGGAGTAAACCTTGATAAGAGCTTCAAGCGCTCGTGCATAATGATTGTTAGACACCCCGACCACACAGTCATCAGCAAATGCCAACAATTTGACTGGGGCTTGGCCTTGCACACGGACCCCAGTAATGCGGCCATTCACGTTTTGAAGAAGTGGGTCAAGGCTGAAGTTATATAAAAGTGGGATAAGAGGGTCCCCTTTGTGAAGACCCCTTTGAGGGCGGACTTCATCTGTGAGAAAGCCAGGGCCACGCACAGCCATTGTGGAGGATTCTGTCAGCAGCATCACCCAATTGATGAAGCGAGGGGGTAGGCGGAATTGGATAAGGCAGGCCATGAGGTAATCCCAGTTAACTCTATCATAGGCCTTCTGTTGGTCTAAATGTTTTAGTGCACCAGAGGCCGTGGACTGACAGGCTTTGGCCACAGTGTGCACGTTGTCCCAAATCGACCTTCTGGGTATGAAACTGAATTGTTCCAGGGAAATGTTGGTAGAGGCAACAATCCCTAGACGGTTAGCCATGATTTTAGTAAAATTTTTAGTATTAGTGTTGGTTAGAGAAATGAGGATCCAGTTGTCCAAGTCTATCTTATCCCCTCTTTTGAATAGCGTAATGATGTAGGCCTCTTGCCTTCCTGAGAGGAGGCGCGTTTCCAAAAGGCACTGGTTAATAGAGGCAAGCAACAGTGGGGATAAATGCTTGAAATACTTTTTATAGAACTCATAAGGAATCCCATCAGGGCCTGGGCATTTCCTATATGGCGCACCACGGACGGCGGACCAGAGTTCACCCAGAGTAATCAAATTCATCAACTCCAGGAAATGGAAAATGGTGCGGATGTGTGCACTATTGAGAAAATTTACCAGTTAGGCTGGCGGAATTGGGTCAGATTGGTAAATTTGGAGTAATAGTTTTGTATCTCAATCACCACTTCGGCCAGCATATCTGCTACGGAATTGTCTGGCCTTCGCACCTGCGTTCAGGCCAAGCTCTGGCGCAGTGTGAAGAATTTTCAAAAAAGTAAGCGGAGCATGTGTCACCCGCTGTGATGTGTTTAGCTCTGTACTGAACAAAAACCCAATGCTTGTGTTGTCTCTTAAGAGCGTTAAGGTGGTCAGATAATTCCGCCCACTTGTGACCCCAAGCAGGGCTGTAGCCTGTGGCTGGGACATTGGACTCCAGGTGGTCCAACTCTGCCAGAGAGCGCGTGATGATCGCTGATGTGGATCATGAGCATCGGGAGGAAAGGTGGCGAACCTGACAGATTGTTTCCACTTTGAAGGCAGACCAGGCTGAAATTGAATCAGCACAAAATGGTGTGATAAACTCCGGAGCTGTGGTCACAGATTACATCCAAGAGGAAAATCTCAGCAATGCAATTTTGGCCAGGGGAAGTTTGTACCAACTATTAGCCCGAGCTGCTGGGTTGGATAGGCGGAAGAATATCTAAACCATCCTGTGATCAGAGAAATTGATCTTTGTTGTGAAATGGTAAATCAGGGTACAAAATTGCAAAAGCGAAAGGATAAGGTCGATGCAGGACATGGACCTTAACTGGTCATTGTGGATGTAGGGGCGCGACATGTTTTTGAGAAGTGGAGCATGACGCGGCAGAGTATCGACCAACCCTAGGGTGGCCTTGAGGACGCGTAGTTCTACATGTTCCTGTGGCAGGGAAGATGAGGAAGGCCATTGGTCAGTGGAGGGGTTCAACTAACAGTTCATGTCACCAGCAACGAAAGGGTCAGGGGGTAGCAGAAGGGATTTGACCAATGAGAAAAATTCATGATGTTCTTATGCACAGGTCAGGGTATGTATGTTGACAATAGCGTGCATTTTGTCAGCCCACAAAAAATTGACAATGAGGATGTGGCCACTAAGGAAGGATTCAGACAATAAAAATATAATTTTATTTTTCTTTCAAACTAGCACTTCACAGTGCTCACACCAGAAGGAGAGGGAGGGGAGGTGCATGGTTTTCCATGTTTCCTCAGACCCGCGTGGACAGTGGGACTCCTTAATGGCCAGGATATCCATGGGTAAATTTTTTTGTAAATAACTCAGTTTCCTAGCCTGGGAAGGTGAGGCCTTGAGTCCAGCAATGTTCATCATCACCAAAGTAAAGGCTCCCCCATCACACCTTAGGTGCGAGGGTTAAGGGCACCCAAGCCCTTCAGCCTTCTCTTGTTCTTCAGGGTGCTTGTTGGTGCCTTGGGTACGTGATGCAATGTAGTTGGTGGCATGGATAGCCTTAGCAGTTGGGTTCACATTGTATTTTGCCTTCACTTTTTCCCCACTGTAGGATGAGATTTTTGCAGTGTATGCATTTGTGATGCACCAATGCTTAATTTTATATTGTCAGCAGGAAGATTAAAGACCAATTCAGTTCCAATCGATGCTTTGGCATATTGATCGGGTGAAACTGACTCACCCATCAGAATTTCAGCTTGGGCTGCTTTATTGGCTTAGGCGTCCCAGTATGATTGGTCAAGAGATTCACAAGCTGCTTCCACCACAAAAGTCTTGATGTCCTCCTGGAGCTGGGAGGGTAAGATAGCAGAAGTGGTCTTGGCCGCCTCCTTGGCTGCCACCTTGTAGGCCTGTTTAGCCTTCTTCTGCTCTTGAGGGGATATTGGCTTTACTAGTAAGTAGCAGCCCTGCGTTCCCCATGGGAAGGCTGACTTTGTATTGGCGGTCAGTTCATAGTGGGCCTCACCACTGCAAATTGAATATAATGGAGTTTCTTGGAATTTGATGCCCTCCTTGGAGGGGCAGGTGTGTGCCTTGTGGCAAAGTGCATTACAAAAGGTGCAGATGGGAGGTGCTCTGTCCACGGTGACCCTGAAAGGGTGGGTGCCATGCCCCTCAATGTTGACAAAAGTGGTGTGCAGGATTTGGGTTAGATCCTTCGCTATCCTCTTGGATGAGATAAGACTGCAATTGCTTTTCCAGAGCACAGGTTTGGCATCAGCTTAAAGCGCTGCATTTTGAAGGATTGTATTTTGCCATATATGGTGAGCCCTGCCTTCAGGTGTTGTTCGAGTATGGCATGTTTGACTGTAGTGGGAAGAAAGTCAAAAGTTACAAAAATTTGATTCAATTTTGTCCATCTGGTGCACTTAGTTTTGACAACCCGCTGCCAATCTGGGAGTTCTACTACAACGCGCACTGTTTCAGCTTCATCCGCCACTTCCTTGCTTTCAAAACCAAGATCCAGCCAACCACATGGCATGGAATGAGGTTGGATGTACACCGCATTTGGGAAATGAGTGTGTACATCCCCACAAAAGTTTTCCAAAGCGCCATCTGCTAAATATCCAGGAATACCCATACTCCATGTTCCACCAATGAGAGTGGTTGAGAGTGCAGTGTATTGATATACTGGTTGCATTGTGCTTGCTAAGCTAAAATTTCTGTGGAAATGGTTACCACCAGTTTTTTGTTAAGTTTGTCTATTCCTCTGGGTTCACTAGGGCATTTGCAAACTTTAGATGTCATGGGGCCAACACTTGTGCCCTTGACCTTACTTGTCCAACTGCTCCCTGACATAGGCGTCAACTAATCTCCTTGGGGAGATTATCAAACTTTTTCCAGACTTGAATTGCATAAATGTTGAAAAAGTGGTTCCAACGAGAGAGATAGTCTATAACATCACCAAACTGTTATCCAAAACATCTCACAATATATTTAAAATCATTGTGTATGTGACATGTCTTCCAAACTACTAAATCAACTTATACTTAACTTGCCAAAAGTATTATATTAACCAGCTGTACCAAATTGGGCAGTGTTTTAATACTATATAAAAACTAACATCAAGGTTTCTGTGCTTTGCTATGGTGTTTAAACTTTATCAGATAATCCATATTGATAAACCACCAAACCGCTTAGCTAAATCCATTATATACCAATTCAACCAATCACCAACTGACTTGAAAGACTAAACTTAACAAAGTCAAAAATCAAAACCAAAACCACCAACCACTTACAAAACCAATTAACTTATCAAATCAACCAATCATTGACTGCTTTACTAAAACCGTTAAGCTTATTAATCAACCCAAAATCACCAACCACTCACCAAAACCATTTAAACTAATGAATAAACTGAATATCAAACTTCTCATCTGTAACAATATACTGATTTCCAATAAAAACATTTAAAGTTTCCACTTCTTATATATAAAACTTTTTAGTTTTATTATAAATTTTAAAAATACGGCTTCAAAGTGCAAAGACCCCCTCCCGTCCACCTATATCCAAATTTTCAAAGCTCTACATGTTATAATTTTGACTTGGCATCGCACACATGACCGCACACACTTGATTTTATTAGTATAGATAGTAGAATACCCGTGATTTGCTACAGTGTTTATAAATTACTAGATAATTCTAAATTATCTTAGTTTTTAAATTGGTAAGTAGCTATCAATAAGTGCAAAAACCATTAGTCCTATTAAAAATTCCAACCTCAACCACTTAGCTAAAATTAATTAAGCCTGCCAAATTAACTAAAACATCAATCACTTACTGAAACAATTGAGCTTATCAAATCACCCAAAAATTAAACCACCGCTCGGCAAAAACCAATTATTTAACTTACAAAACAGCCAAAAACTACCAACCCCTTATAAAAACCTATGAAAATTTTGAATTAAACGGATATGAAAATACCCAGCCAAATTGCATATAATTATCATTAGAAATATAAGTACTATATCTTATAAAGAATCTTTATTTAAATTTATATGATTATGTAAATAATTACATATTAACATTCCGTTTCCAAACTTTATAGAATACTTGTACTAAGTTTGGTGATTTTTGTTTATTTGCTCGAGATAATGCATCTATATAAAGAAATTAACAGAATGATACTTTTGTAAATAAGATTATAGGATAAATCTTGTTGATACCCAATTTAATACAGATTTGTTTGTGGACTTAAAGTTCACCTGATAATCTTATATTTTTTATATTTGTAGATGGTTATCAATAAAATTAAGTAATCAAATTATACTGAATCAATATAAATTTACCAACCATTCAGCCACACCCAATTAAACCTACTGAATTAACTAAGCCACTTAGCTAAAACCATTATATTAAAAATCAACCAATCACCAACCATTTCATAATCTAAAACTTAATTTATCAAAACAATCAAAATCACCAACCACTTACCAAAACCAATTAACTTATTGAATCAACCAATCACTAACTTCTTTATTAAAACTGTTAAGATTAGTAATCAACCCAAAATCACAAACCGCTCAATAAAACCATCAAACTATCAAATCATCAGAATATCAAACTTCTCGGCCATAACAATATATTGATTTCCATTAAAAACATATAAAAAAATTTCAAATTTGCATATAAAACATTTTATTTTACTATTAAATTAAAAATCTGTCTTCAAGGTGCACACGGATCCCCTCCTGTCCACCTATAGACAAATTTTCAGAGCTCTACATGCTCTAGTTTTGGCTGGGCATTGTGCACACACAAACATTTGCTTTTATATATATAGACTCCCGTCCCTACTACCCATACTCGCCTTCCTTTTGACACCACATTGGTGGTGTCCTTTGCATCCATCCCTTCTCACCTCCCACCCCAGATTTTATATGATCAGCTGATGGAAGGGCTTCTGGCTTATGGTACACATCCTAGCCTTGTTTTCACCATTCCATCTGGTGCAGAGCACCTTGCTGCACCTTGCACCACTGCCATCATTATCCCACACCACCCTGCCATAGCCAAACAAATCCCCTCAATGCTCATATTGCAGCAGTGCCTGAGTATTTGTTTTGGGCTCAGGTGGATAATAATCACCAAAATCGTCCTCTCTGTTTTGGACTTACCATTTAAAAGAGTCCTTCCCTAAGCCACTTCCTCTGATGTGGCCTCTGAATACATTCAGTGGAATCTGAATGGTGCATTTTATTGCCCCTTCCACTCAATATTCTAGTTCAATGGGCCAGAGTGGGTAATTGGCCCCCTCCAAATACACACATTAGACCACCCAATTTCACCCATGCCAATCAGAGTCAGGCCTGGACCACCATTTTCACCCAAGCAGCACATTCAACACCTACCCACAAAAGTTCATTATTCACCATTCTTGTGAATCAAAACTTATGGGACTACAACTGAAATTAGTGAATCAGTTATTATTATCACAAATGAGGTATTTGGTGAACCTCTCAGCTAACTTGATTATGGTTGGACTGAATTTCACAAATGTGATTTTTTAAAATCCCATTTCCAAAGTGACTCACTCATAACTCATGTCATCCACTAACAAAGTGACCACCAGCTCGCTTTAGCAGTGGTGGCCTCACCCCATTGCCCAAACCTAAACAAAGCAGTGTCCCATCAGTTTCTCAATACCATAAAGGGCTGTCCATGCAAATTCCCCCTGATTTCCCCAATGCAGCATAGGATGAAATCAACAAATTGTCTAAAGATACTGAAAATGCAGTCATGCATGTGGCAAATCTAGCAGATTCTGATCCATCTACTGAAATCACCTGGAAAAATAACCAATTTTGTTAACTCCCCAAAGTCCACATTCAAGCTGATCATCACCTAGCAGAATTTGTTGAAGCTTCTCAAGATGATCTTGAAGAATAGAACTTATTTTTCACTGCCATCCATCCCCACCATGCTGTTACCCCAACGCCTTGCTCTCCTATTTTGTCCATCTCTATAACTATGATGATTATATCATAAAGAATATGTCTGTAGAAGAGTTACCTGACCTCCCTTCACCCTCTGCCATGGTGAGTTAGCAGTATCCACTCACCGCCTGGTTAGAGAATTTGTTTTTGGTCTATTGTTCCATTAGTTCATTTGTTAAGTTCTTTTGCTCATTGAGTATCAGTAATATCTTTACCCTGGTCGGCATACCTCAAATAAATTTTAATATTGTGAAGAAAGGTGCAAAAATGCATCAGCAAGCACTTCAAAGCCTGAATTTCAAAAAGTGGTGCTCACTACATGGGTATTATACCACAAAAAGCTTATTAAAAATGGAAGAATATTAGATTTACACTCATGATTTTCCTGCCGCAATTAATCCTAAGCTAGCTGCTTTGAAACATCAGCATCCCAATGCTTTGTCTGGCCTTAAAAGGCTCAAGCAGCACTCCATTCCTAAAACCTTTTCGAGGATAAGTTCACCCTGGGTGAATGCACTATTGCCTCCTTCCTCATAGTTTATGAATCTGCTATGGAAGAGGAACTAGCCAAAAAAATACCCAATACATCCTTCCTTGCTTGTGTCATATAGCTCAAGAAATGATGATTTCTGACATGTTTAACCTCACCACCTGGGAGGAGTTTAAACAAGCGCTTATTGAAGTGTTGAGCTCCATTCAGTGCTTAAAGAGGAAAAACAGGCCTTTATATGCCTCAGTATTAAAAGGGGAGAATCGCTTGCTACTTTTTAATCAATTTTATAGTAAATCTCAGCCTTGGTGCTCGCAAAAATGTTACCATTTGAGGATGCTCTTGTGGCCATTCTGACTGGCTTAGCTTCTCACCCTTCTATAGCTTGGAATTTTATCTCTATTAAACGCCACCTCTGAACTAACCCTGATACCTAGGAGGCTCATCCAGAGGTTAGAGATTTTTATATCGCTAAATACTTTAGGCCTTAATCCAAACCCCCATGATCTGACCATTGAGGATTTCTTAAAGTAGCCCTACCAAAGGAGTCTATGTTGAGCCCTATGGCCCCCTATGCTGGTTACCACCCTGACCCAAGCACCTGCAGTGCGGCCCAAACTTGATCTTTCTCCTCTCTATAAACCTGGAATTCCTAAGCTAGTTTGTCAGAGTGCATTATCGTCAATGGGGCAGCACTCCCTACCCCCACCATGCCGCCAAAATTATCTTTTGCCTCTAATGAGTCTCTCCAAGTGGTAATACTTGCTAAGCTTAACCCCTCTTTTGGGTGACAATCGCCCCCACCAACAATGGGTTCAAGTACCAGGTCACTAAAGCAAAAATCTTCTGCTTCTCAAGGCACACAGTTGCTGATCAATCCAAAACTGACGTAGTTATAGCATTTACCTCCAAGACGTTGTCTCCCTTGACCACTCCTTCAGACAACTCTAGTTTGAAACCTGTAGCCATGGTGTATGGATAGTGTCTATATCTCTCCTGTTTACAGCATGGTGGTGCTCAAAGCACAGAGCCTTCGCTTGGAAACTAGCCAAAAGTACCAAGGTTACTAAAGCCCAGCTGAGGGTGCTGGAGCGATAATAAACTAAAGTAAGAAGAGCGATTATGATAGCAAACAATAGACTAAAAACGATGCGGTGCACCAAGTGTTAAGGGATAAACTTCCCAGGTTGGAGGGAACCTGGGTGTTCCAATGGTGCAAGAGTTGAAAATTTAATTGAATTCCGAATATGATGGTTAAGGTAGCGTGAGACCTCCTCAATGAGGTCCACGCACAGGTTTGCTAAAGATAACATATGAAAAATGTAAAAATGGGAAGAGTTTATTGGAATTTCGACCAACAAGTAATGTTGGTCGGGGAAAACATAAATAAACTTTGATGGGGGCATAAGGGGTTTGCTGAAGTGGGCCCAAGCATCAACCCACCAATAAGCACACACTACCATCCCAATTGGTAGAATACGCCAAAACTGACTAGCTTGTGTAATCAATTGAAGTTGGATTTGAACCAAACGTGTGATTTCATAAATGGAATAAGTTTTGAAAACCCGTTCCTTGACTAACCAAACTGAACCATCTGCATTCATTAAGTAAACTATTCGTTTCAACGCCTGGACCAACATAAGTGGCTGGGCATTTGGCACCCCACTAGTACCAAGCTGGGCATATTTTGCCTGTACCCAGCGTTGGTCTAGGGTGTGCCTAAGGTCAGAGAGGGCCTATAACTTCACCTTCTGGACCTCTTGGCGCCCATCCTTATCCTTAGGGTTGGTCCCCACTATGATGTTATGTGACCATGACATTAACCTCTTCTCCCAATGGGGCTCAACATCCCTCCAGGGCTTGAACAAGGGAAAAGTTCTTGTGGGCAGGGGCCAACTTCATGGCAGCAACGGTCATTTTGGGTTGAGATCCAGCAGCCTGGGGGAAACACTTTTGGAAGGCTTCAATAAGATTTTGGGCATGCACACAGGTGCGAGCTGGAACCCAACTGTTCCCTGCAACTTCAAAGCCATCTAGGATACCAGTTACTAAAATCTTCTTTTAACGCGGCGAGAGGCAACTATTTTCCACCTCCAACTCTGGCTCCCCATCCATGAGATAGGCCTCAGGAGTCTCCGGTGGGGGGCCCTCAAACAACTTCAATTTGCTCTCATGGAAGACCAAGAAGATCTGATTTGAAGAGAAAGATCTAGCTGGTATGAGGCATGGCCCACCTTTCTAACAATGCGGTTAAAGGCCAATCTTATTTGGTCCCCGTTTCTTTTTCAGCTGCTTGATAAGGATGTTACAAGCATCAAACATCACGAAATCCCCTTCCTTATACGCTGGACCCACTCGGCACTTTCCATCATCATTCTCCTTATAAACTTGCATTGCCGCCTCCAAACTTGTGTAAACCCCCTGGTGGACCTTCTTGATAGTCTTGGCAAACTCCACCACCGTCTCAACCTTAGAACCACAGCTGGGCTCAATGTTAAAGGCGGGGTAAAGCCATGGTTGGCAAAAAAAAGGGAACATTTGATAGACGAATGCAAAGTGTTGTTGTAAATGAATTGGGCCATAGGAAGGTGAGAAGCTCAATCTGAATGATCCGCGGCGGGGTTACACCTCAAGAACTGCTCCAAGCACTGGTTCACTCGTTCATTCTGCCCATCTGATTGAGGATGATAGGCAGTCAAATAGCAGGGGAGAATCTGAAGAGTCTTACTCTACTATTCCCAAAAGACAGAGGTAAATTGGGGTCCATGGTCACTGATAATTTCTTGGGGAACCCCATGGAGCGCAAACACATGCGTGACGAAGAGCCTGGCCATATCAGCCGCGGTTATTGTAGTTCTGCAAGGAATGAAGTGGGTGAACCTCAGAAAAACGGTCCACCATCACCATGATGGCATCGTAACCATCAGAGACAGGTAGTTCCACAATGTAATCCACCGATAGGGAAGTCCAGGGCCCTTCAGCTTTCTGGACTGGTATCAACAACCCCGCTAAAGGTTGACGATTTGGATTCATCTAGTTGCAGATCAAACACTCCTTACAATACCGCCCCACATGAGCAGGCAAGCCCTTCCAATTGTATTTGCGTCGTATTAACTCCAAGGTCTTTGCTTACCCATTATGACCAACGGTGAGTCCATCATGATGGTCCCAGATGATTTCCAGGTGAAGTGGGCCAGCAAGAACCCATAGGCGCCCATGAAACCACACCATCTCATCCTTCACGTGATAGCCCCTGGAGAGATCTTCTTGATTCAAGTCGCACTTAGCAAGTAACAGTATATTTGGCTGCTAGCGGCTGAGAAAGGACTACCTTCCTGAACATACTATATTCCTCCGCGTTTTCCAGAGGTACAAGCGCTGGCCCGTTGGCCAGGGGAGAGGGAAGTTGCAAAGAATTTTATTTGGAGGAATCATCACCTGTGTGTTGTGAACTTCTACCTCCTTGGGATTGGGTGCTAAAGCAGGGTTGCAGCTCAAAGCATCCGCCAAACCATTATCCTTGCCCTTGGTGAATTCGTAAGAAAAAGCAAATTGGGCAAGGGTCTCATGCCAACGGGTCTGCTGTGGGGTTAGGACATGAGGGGCGCGGTAGTACAGCAAGGCACAGTGATCTGTACGTATGCGGAATGGTTGAGTAGAGCCATGCAAGTAGTGATGCCAATATGTCAGCGCCTCCACCACTGCTAGTAACATCTTGTCATAAACGTCGTAACTCAACTCAAGCAGAGACATTTTCCTGGAAAAATATCCCACCGAATTCTCTATCCCATCTTTGCCTACTTATAACAAGGCAGCTGCTATGGCAAAGTTGGAGGCATCAGTAGACACAATAACCTCTTTGGAAGAGTCGATGTGGTGAAGGATGGTCGTGGAAATTAGGATGCAATTCACAGCTTGGAAAGCATCCTCCAAAAAGGGGGACCACTGAAACACTTTTGCACCACTAGCCCCTATACAAGGGCGCTGCCACCTCAAAAAGGTTTGGCGTGAACTTCTTGAGTAACATACACGTCCATAGAAAGCTCCTCAATTCTTTTACTGAAGTAGGGGTTGGCTACTCACGAATCGCCTTCTCTTTGTCTGAAGCAATCATGTGTCCTTGGTCAAACAAGACGTTGCCCAGAAACGTGACCTGGGACTTGAAGAATTTGCACTTGATAATCTTCAGCGTAAGGCTGGCTGCCTTTAACCACTCCACCACTTGCTGAAGGTGTACTTCATGGGACTCCTGATCAGGGAAAAACACCAGGATATCATCCATGTAGGCAGTCGCGAATACCCCTAACAAGTCTCCCAACGCTGCATCAATGCGGCGTTGAAAGATGGCAGGGGCATTCTTAAGCCCAAAGGGCATGACTCAAAACTGGGAAATTAATTTTCTGGTACGGAAGGCGGTTACCACTCTTGTCACTTTTTAATATAAATCTGTTTGAACGCATTGAGGCAATCCAGATTGGAAAAGAACTTAGCCTTCTCCACATAGCGCGTAATCTGAGAGTCCAAAGGGATGGGATGTAGATGTGGTACAGTGACGTTGTTAAGGTTCCCATAGTCCACACATGGGCACAGAGTACCCATCAAACTTCTTAACAAAGAGAAGTGGAGAGCATACAGGGAAGAAACGCTGAAAAATCGCACCTTTGGCTAACTGCTCCTTCACCCACACATCTAACGCCTCTTCCTCCTGGACAGTCAATGGGTAATTGGGGGAAGATACACGCACCAGATCCACAGTGAGTTTGAAGTCACAATCAAGCTCAGAGTGCTCAGGGAGTGTGTTAGTGGATTCTGCATCAAAAGAGGATTCCAAACCTTCCAATCAAGAAGGTATAGGAGCTTCCACTGAGGGCTTCAGCAATGAGTAAGGCTATAAGGGTAGAGGTGGGGCCAGTGGGGCAATTCGCCTTAGGCGTTCTCTTCCAACAAAGGCACAACTAAGGTGTGACCATTCTATACGATGAGGGAGAGTATTCTCTAACAGGTTGGTTCTAACGTCAAACTTTCGCCACTACTCCACACCCAAAATGATAAGGAACAGGAGGTTTTTGATCGCTCTGAAGTGATCAGACAAGTGGTACTTGACAACCGGATAGTCCACTGTCCCAATGATCTCTAGAGTGAGAATACCCTGGGACGCCCATCCCTTAGCCATACCACCGGGCAAGTAACTCAGTCCAATGTAGTCGGCTATGCTCTATCCATAAAGTTTCCATAAGCGCCAGTATCCACCAAAATAGTAGTGGTGAGCTTCCCTGAAAGGGGAAGAGAGGGTAGCAGTCAGTAGAAAATACCCAAAATAGTCTTTATTTATGGTAGACAATGACAACACCTCCCCAAAAATTTCTTCTCTGGCTCAAGCAAGCCATCAGAGTATGTTTTGGAATCAAAAAAGGGGGAGGAATAGCTGGCCACTCTTAATACTGAGGCCACATACACCACCATGCCTTCTGCAGGTGCATATACTTTATCATATATTAAATGAAGTTCTTTCTCTGCTTCCTGAGTGCCCCGGATCATGGTAGGGGTCAAACGAGGGTTCTCAGAGGCTATTTTATATACTGGAATAGAGTTCTTATCCAAGCCATAAAAGCTAAGAAACAGCTCAGAGGTTTGGATAAGATTATCGTCATAAAACACATTTTCAGATGTGAATGACCCTATTCCCCTAACAGCAACAGAATGTCTGACGTTAGACAAGGCCAACACCCACAGGCCCATCTGCGCCAATTCCGCTGGCATCGTCTGAATGCGCTGTTGAAGGAAAACTCAATTTCCTGAATGAAAGTTAGTTGTTTTGACAGAAAGTTGGGAATCATGACTTTGGACATCAAAGCGTGAGTATCCATCAGGTATGAGCATGAAGGGTGGATACTTTCCAATTGAAGGCAACCATATTAACGCCAAGTTGCTCCAACGTTTGGGAAAAAGGAAAACAGTGGTGCAGATGACCACAGGCAAGGCCCTCAGCCAGCACCCACCTTTCAACTCCGGAAAAGTCCCACACAGAAAAAGTTTGTGCAAATAATTTTATGTGGTTTGTCGACTAATGTAAGGAGATTGTCTATAACTCTCCTGCTTTCAGCGTGGTGGTGCTCAGTGCATGGAACTAACGTATGGAAACTAGCCATTAGTAGCAAGGTTATTAGAGCCCAGCAGAGGGTGCTGGAGCAATAATACCTTAAGGTAAGAAGAGATATCATGATAGCAAACAATAGATCAAAAATGACGCGGTGCACCAAGTGTTAAGGGGTAAACTTTCCATGTTGGAGGGAACCTGGGTGATCCAATGGTGCATGAGTTGAAAATTTAATTGAATTCCGAATATGATGGTTAAGGTAGCGTGAGACCTCCTCAAAGAGGTCCACGCACAGGTTTGCTAAAGATAACATATGAAAAATGTAAAAATGGGAAGAGTTTATTGGAATTTCGACCAACAAGTAATGTTGGTCGGGGAAAACATAAATAAACTTTGATGGGGGCATAAGGGGTTTGCTGAAGTGGGCCCAAGCATCAACCCACCAATAAGCACACACTACCATCCCAATCGGTAGAATACGCCAAAACTGACTAGCTTGTGTAATCAATTGAAGTTGGATTTGAACCAAACGTGTGATTTCATAAATGGAATAAGTTTTGAAAACCCGTTTTTGACTAACCAAACTGAACCATCTGCATTCATTAAGTAAACCATTCGTTTCAACGCCTGGACCAACATAAGGGGCTGGGCATTTGGCACCCCACTAGTACCAAGCTGGGCATATTTTGCCTGTACCCAGCGTTGGTCTAGGGTATGCCTAAGGTCAGAGAGGGCCTATAACTTCACCTTCTGGGCCTCTTGGCCCCCAGCCTTATCCTTGGGGTTTGGTCCCAACTATGATGTCATTTGACCATGACACATGGGACAGCCCAAACCCCTTATTTTAATGGTCGAATACAGAACTGTGACAAATACAGCGCCTCCTCCAAAAAAGAGTAGGGTTGAGGAGTGACCCAAAGACCTTTCCCACAATAAGGATTGCCTTGAACCTACCTCCAGTACTAAGGACTCTCTGATGTTCATTAGAAATCCCGTTAAAGACAAATCTGAAGGGAGTTGTGAATACGTTGGTCTTTATGTTTTGGGGCCCCAGGTGAAGTGGAGGCACCTGACAGGTTGAACCTGGATAGAGTGGTTATGACTATAATACCCCACAGTACATATCTTCATCAAATGTGGAGTTCTGGAGGTTAATGATACTTCCAGTGACGCCAATCAGCTCAATTCCACGATGATCAATATAACCCACAGTGTACATGCAATGCAGTCTAACCATTATAAATAGCCTGAAACTGCCAAACGACTTTTTTCTACTCTCCGTCTAAAAAAGGTCCTCGCTCCATACCTGGGGGGAACCTTGACAAGGTTTGAGGTTGTTGTCAATGGAATTTGAGTAATAGCTATCCTTGACACCAGATCACATGTGAACGTTGTGCCATCAGAATTTATAGAAAAATATAGTTGACCCCTGACCTCAACTATACCCTAGAGTTAGTACTGCTGGCCCAACCAACAATCGTGCTATTGGGGCCTACTCATCTTTACCCAACTGATTTTTAAGACTCTTCTTATCAGAACAAAAAGTGCCTTTATCCAACATTACTTATGACATGCTCATTGTTACTCAGTGTAAGCTCATGTATGATGGGATTATCATCCTGAAGAAGTCCTATATCTACCTGCTTAACTACGAGGTCCCTCTGATTATGACAAGCAATGAGTTTAATAAAAAGGATTACACTTGTAAGGTTGAATATCTTTTCTCTACTATATCCCTATGCTACATGACGGTGGGGAGGAAAACAAAGATGCTGCCTGAATCAGTGGAGCCCTAGAGAACCTTCAGTTTTAAGAAGCAGAAGAGGTGTTGATTTAAGTTGGTGAACAAAGGGTGATTGACAAAAAGATTACCCTGCAAATCCACCAAAATTTTCTACTGCACATAACTAGCTTCGATGAAATAAGTCCCTTAGAGACTCAAGTATTGACAGGTATCCTAAACCCAGACTAGCAACGACCTATCAATATTCTACTTGGGGTTCCCCACTAATAGCATGGTCTTAAATAAACACCAGTAGATAAAAAGCTCTGCTGATTCCAGTTAATGAGATTGACCAGGTCCATTGCATTAGGTCTATGTCAGATATGGGCCTACCTGCTGACGAATTTTTTTGTACTTTGCCCAGAATTCATATCACTGATGAAATATCCTCCACGGAGCTGGATAAAGTCCAAGCCTTGCTAGATGACTACAGTGACATATTCTCTAAATCTGAGACTGACTATAGTGATATGAATGGTTGAGTCAAACCATTAATGCTGGGGACGCTTGTCCCATCCTATCCAAACCCTATAGTAAGTCAAAAGTCGAGGAGCAACAGATGAAAATAGAGCTCAAACAGCTACTAGACTCTGGGCTACTGACGCCTTTGCAAAGCCCTTGGCTGTCACTTGTTTTTTTATTAAAAATGGCGTTCATCAGGTTTATGATGGACTACCACAGGCTAAACAACCTCATAAAGAAGGTAGTTATCCTATCCCTCATATTGACAATGCGCAGCACAGCACTCTGGATCTAAGTTTTCTCAGTGTTGGAATTAACTAGTGGCTATTGGAAGATGGAACTCTCTCTACTAAATCAGGAGAAATGCACTTTTAAATTGCAGCAAAGACTTATTGCATCCACCCAACTACCTCAAGGGTTGTGCACTCCGCCTGCGACTTTCCAGAGAGCCATAAATCATAATTTTCGGGATCTCAAGCTGAGCTGTGTGAATGTCTATCTCGATGACATCACAGTTGTCTCCAAGACCTCTAACGACCACCTCACGCATCTAAAAGATGTTTAATGGTTGCAGGCATTTAAATTAAGATGAAACTCTCCAAATGTACTTTCTTAAAAGAATCTGTGCTTCCTTGGGCGCGCCAACTCACAGGACAGGATTCAACTACTCCAGACAAGGTTGAGACTTAACCCAATTGCCTTTCTTCTAAAACCCTGCACGATATCCAGGTATTCTTTGGTATGATGGGGTACTACCACCAATTCATCCACATGTTCGCCCAGCTTGTGTGACCTCTTGTTCGACTACTGGCTAAGAATTTCCCTTTCCATTGGGGAGCTGTACAAAAGGCCACCTTTTTGTCAGGCAGACAGCAAGTTAGAATTAGACTGGCCTGCCAGCCTAGGTGCCAGAGCACACGAATGGCAAACCAGAATGCCAAAGGCACTGCTGATGGTCTGATGAATATGAAACTAGAGAGGAGTTTCGCCAATAACTGCTGGAGAGCCAGAATCTCATACAGGCACATAATAAAATACCAGATGAATATGGCCGTTAACCCCAAGGGGTGTGTGAGTGCTGGCAGAAAGGGTGGTTTATTTTCTAACATAAAAAATAAGTGAAAGGATTGTTTAATGGAAAATAAAGTAAGAAATTGACCAACAATTTTCTCAGTGCGATGCAACTGATTAAATAGTGGTTGATTGATGCGGGGACAAGCAGGAATTGGGTCCCTTAAGCTTGACCTAACCGGTGAATTATTTGGGGATGGGGCAATAAAGCCAATAGGAACTGACATCAAAGGATTTGGTGGCAGGCTGAGTTGCTGTCATTTTGACCTCGAATGCCTGAACTGAGGCTTAATTGAATTTCTGATGGTTAGTGCAATGGTGTCTAGCCTGACAAGCATTGGGAATCCCCAAGGCCACCCCATTTAGGGGTGGTCCCAATTTGGTGGGAATGGGTTCAGGATGCCCAACCCACCCGTGTCAAGTCACTGGGCTATTCAAAAAGTCAAAAGCGTTGCATCAGATGCAACTCCCAATTTACTGGAAGGGAGCTTTAGACTATTGTCAATGGTGTCCGATACTATTACCTGCATGTCAGGGATCAACCCCAATGATTTCAAGAGGGGGTTAATCTTATGATCGCACTGCTGGGCAAATCAAAACTGTCAGTGATTCTGGCTGATAACTCAATCTTCATACCTCTTTGGCTATGCGGATTCCAATTGTCTGGCTTAATTTCCATCAGTTTTGGAGCTATCAACTTTAATTCGGCGATCTTGGCACAGATTTCCATAATCTGGCTAACAAGTTCGGCCATGGTGAGTGAATGTACTGGGGAGGAGTCCAGAGAGTGAAGGCCATTACCCAACGTTAATCTACCACATGGGCGAGGTCGCCCCTGAGTGACAAGGGGCATGGCCACCCTTTTAAGCCCCTTTTTGCTCAGAAATGGGAAGAGCGACTGATCTACACACAAAGGACGTTCCCCTGGACTAAAATAACCCTTTCCTTTTTCCAAAGGAAGGGCGCCACTGCTGGGGAACTGCACAAGGGCCATATTTTTGTGCGACTTGGGTAGTTTGATCGCCATTTCTGTTGCAGCTTTTTTTGGGGTGATGGGGGCATTGGGTGGGATTAGTGAAATGCTTCGATTAGTTCCATGCAGTTAGCACAATTGCAAGCCTTAACCCAACTGTTCTCATAAGCCGGATATTGCCTTTCCAGGCCATGAGATACTGAACAGACTGACAGGACTTGCGGTAAGCTAGGATAATTTCCACTTTGGCTTCCTCCACATTTTCAATTATTATTGGCTCAGAATCCCTGGTAACAGTACCTTAAAAGGTGACAACTGGGATACGTGGAATATGGGGTGCTGTTTCCAATGGGCTGGCAGTTTTAACTGGAGCGCACCATTGTCCAAGTCTTCCTCCCCCAAATGGGACATGAACACTTACTTGCAAACTTGTGGGAGGGTACTTGCATTCTCAAATGACGTGTATTGAGCATAACATAAGATCCCACTGTTATGTCATGACACAGGAGTTGCTTTCGATCTGTGAACTGCTTGTAGTCTTTAAGAGCTTTGGTGAGGTGTTCCCGCACTAAGAATTGAGTAAATTTAATATGTTCAGCATGATCTGCGGGATCTTGGACCTCGGGATGCAAGCAGGGTCCACCTAAAAAGGAAGGGTTATATCCTAACGTCACTTCTTAAGAGGAAAAGACCATGGAAGCGTGAGTCTCATTGTTGTAGGCAAATTGGGTGAGGGGAAGGTTGTTAGCCCAGGTGTCCTGTGCAGCTGCAGTATAGCAACGCAGATACTGTTCAAGGACTGGGTTAACTCGCTTGGTCTGCCCATTGGACTGGGGATGATATGCCATGGAATGACAGGGGGAGTTTTTTAAAATGGATAAGAGTTCACTCCAGAACCGCGCTGTGAACTGTGGACCATGATCGCTGATGATCTCTTGTGGGAGACCAAACTTTGAAAAAATGTGGTGTACAAAAAGATGGTCAGTTTTCTCTGACGTAATCATAGAAGTGCAAGGAATAAAAAGAGATAATTTAGTGAAGCAATCCACCACCACCATCACTATCATTAACCTGTTAGAGCAGGGGAGTTTGACAATAAAATTTATGGACACTGATGTCCATGGAGCCTCCACCTGTTGTAAGGGGTTTAGAAGCCCATTTCTGCCATAAAGGTCTGACTTATCCTGATCACAAGTAATGCAATCAGCGATCCAGGCCGGAACTTATTTAGTTAAACCTGCCCAATTGTAGGTCCACTTAATCAAATCAATAAACTTCTTATTGCCTGGATGGTTGATTGTGGGGGTCGTGATTCACACAAAATACCTCGGATCTAAAGAGAGGGGAACCCAAATTTGCAACCTAAAATAGTTGAGGCCCTCTACCAAAGAGTACATAGAGTGTTTATGATTTTGGAGGGACAATTGCTCAAATAACTCCACCCCTTCGGGGCAGGTCATTTGGCCAGCTAAGACCTGAGCAATGAGTGGGGTGCCAGAAGCAAGGGCAGCGAAGGAGATGACAGGGGAAACAATTAACAAAATTTGAGCAGCAGAAATTATGGTAATGAGATCCGCTTCCCGCAAATCCGTGGGACAGTGGGCAGGGTTGCAGCTGAGAAAATCTGGAAGTACGTTAAGCGCACCTTTTACAAATTTGTATTTGAAATTGAAACTGCACAGTTCACAATAAGTCAAGGCTTTCCAATGCGTCAATTTTTGGGGTTTATGGAAATACAAGAGAGCTTGGTGATATGAGTGAACAGTTAAATCATGCTGAGCACCCTGTAACAGGTACCGCCAATGAGTCAATGCCCATGCTATGGCTGCCAAGTCCTTATCATAGATAGCCTAGGATTGCTCTGTAGATGTAAATTTATGGGAAAAGTAAGTGAATAGATGCTCCAAGCCCTTGTGCTTTTGGAGCAGCACCGCCCCACTGCCACCAAGGAGGCAAAGCATGCAACGATATACAGCTTGGCAGGATTTGCGTGTTTCAGAATGGGAGGGGATAAAAACACTTCTTTGATCAACTTAAACGCCTGATGGCATTCAGGCATCCAATGAAACAGTATGTTCTTGCCGGCGAGGGGGTGGAGCAGGGCTGCCAACTGGGAAAGAGCTGGGGGAAGTTATTTTAGGAAAATAATGATTCTTAAGAAACTCTGTAATTGTTTCTGGGTTGTCAGGTAGGCCATTCATGGATAGCGTCCAACTTATTAGGGGAATCATGTAGCCATCCTTAAGGATGAGGTTCCTGAGAAAGGTAACTTCATATTTATAGAACTTGCATTTGGAAGGCTTGATGAACATTCCCGCATTATGCAAGGCAGCCAAAACTGCTTCTAAGTCAATAGCATGTTGTTCAGGAATCTGGGAGTGAACCAGAATGTCATCAATATATACAACCATGAAAGTGAACTGGAGATCACCCAGTACACTGCCAATCATTTGTTTAAATGTAGTGGGAGAATTCTTCAGCCCAAAGGGCATCATTCAGAACTGGAAAATGCCTCGCTTCATCAGGATCACTATAAACCATTCTTACCCTTCCATTACCTGAATCTGTTTGTAGTCATTGATGAGATCCAACCTTGAGAACACCCATGATTTTGCGATTGCTTGGCTGATCGTCTGCTCCAGAGGCAGGGGGTAGGGATCATGAACTGTAACTTTGCTTAAGTGTCCATAATCCACACAGGGACGGAGGGAACCATCAGCTTTTTTAGTGAAGATGATAGGAGACATGACTGGCGATGTCTCCTTAAACAACCAACCTTTCTTAGCATATCATCCAGTTAAGTGTTAAGCGCAACCTCCTCCTCCAATGTATGGGGATACATCGGACAGTTAATATTCACCAACTTCACCATTGTATAAAATATTAGGTCAAATTAAGTATGAGGAGGCAGACGATCCACCTTTTTGAAGTCAAAGATACTTTGATAGCACATTAAACTTTTGAGAAAATCGGATGGAAGGCCCACAGGAGAGACAAAGGAAAGAATGGAGCTACGGCCTTGAGTTTCTTAAGAGTATTAACTAAAGGAAATTCTCCCTCCATTTGATCACTAACAAATGACAAAATTTTTGACTCAAGATGAATCTTTACACGTTGCCAGCGCCACCATCCAACTCCTTGAATAACCGGGAACACCAAGTTTGGCATTGCTGAGAGCTGATTCCAAAAGGTGAACTGATGTACTGAGAATGAAACTGGCGGCAAACTAGGTATGAGGTCTGGGAGGCTGAAGAAGCAACCACCACCAAAGGGCCTACATCCAGGTCAAGTTACAATTGTTGGGCTAGTTCAACACTCATAAATTTCCTTTGGTTCCGGTATCCACCAAAGACTCAAAAGAGATGTGGTGGGACCCAAAACTAATCTTCATGGGTAGTAAGAATTAAGCGAAGTTTTCTTTATTGTTATTTGTGGTTGAATCCAGTGTTACCAAAGAGATGGTAGTGGAGTCAGGGGAAACTGCAGGTTCATAGGGGGAGTAAGCTCATCACAAGTTGGATCGTCAGAACCTAAAGACATGAGAACAATGGCTACGGCAACCATGGAATGTGGATTGGACATTTTGAGTGGAACTAGGCTATTATGGAAAGGAAAATGTTTTTCACAACTTGGTTCATCTGAAAATAAGGGGCTATTGCTACGCCAATATCTATGAAAAAGGCGGAAATGCTTAGGAAAAAATGGTGGGTCAATTATATCAGGCAGACAGCAAGTTAGAATTAGACTGGCCTGCCAGCCTAGGTGCTGGAGCGCCTGAACGGCAGACCAGAATGCCAAAGGAACTGCTGATGGTATGACGAATATGAAACTAAAGAGGAGTTTCGCCAATAACTGCCGGTGAGCCAGAATCTTATACAGGCACATAATAAAATACCAGACGAATACAGCAGTTAACCCCAAAGGGTGTGTGAGTGCTGGCAGAAAGGGCGGTTTAATTTCCAACATAAAAAAACTTTTAGGGAATGAGTTGTTTAATGTAAAATTTAGGAAAGAAAAATTGACTAACAATTTTCTCAGTGCGATGCAACTGATTAAATAGTGTTTGATTTAGACAGAAAACAAACCGGGATCAGGTCCTGCAAGTTCAACTTAACTAGCGGATTATTTGTGGATGGGGGCAGATAAGCTCAATAGGAACTGACATTGAAGGATTTGGCAGCAGGCCGAGTTGCTGTCAGTTTGACTTCAAATGCCCAACCTGAGGCTTTACTGCATTTCCAACGTTTAGTGTGATGGCATCTGGCCTAACAAGCAGCGGGAATCCCCCAAAGCCACCCCACATAGGGGCAGTCCCAATTAATTGGGAATGGGTTTGGGATGCCCAACCCACCCATACCTGGTCTCTGGGCCATTCGTTCAGTCAAAAGCATTGTGTCAGCCACAATTCCCAATTTACTGGAAGGGAGCTTCAAACTATCATCAATGGTGTCAATGCTACTACTTGCACGTCAAGGATCATCCCCAATAATTTTGAGAGGGGGTTAATTTTGACAATTGCACTGTTGGGCAAATCAAGACTGTCAGCAATTATGGACAATAACTGAATCTTCACCCTCTTTGGCTGTGTGGTTTCCAATTTTCAGGCTTAATTTCCATCAGTTTCAGAGTGATCGAGTCTAATTTTGGTGGTCTTGGCACAGATTTCTGTAATCTGTCTAAGGAGTTCAGCCATGTAAGCAAGGTACTGGGGGAGGGGTCTGGAGAGGGAAGGCCATTACCCAACACTTGTCTACCACGTGGGCGAGGTCGCCCTGGGTGACATGGGGCATGGCCACCCTTTTTGGCCTCTTTTTGCTCAGAAATTGGAAGAGCGATTGATCTACGCATAGGAGACGTTCCCCTGGACTTACACCTTCTAGGCGCTAAAGCAGTTGTTGTGCAAGCGCCCTATCCTGTGTCACCCTGATTACAGTAAGCCTTTCCTTCTGTTTAGCAATGCCTCTCACTACGCTGTTGGAGCCATTCTGTCTCAATTGGATGATATTGGTGTGGATCACCGGATCTCCTATTTCAACAAGATGTTATCCAAGGCTGAACACAATTTCAACGTACAGAAAAGTGCCTTGTAGTCCTGCTGGCTAAAAATATTACGCTTTTTTTATATGAAACTCCCTTCACTGTGGTCACTGACTAAGCCTCCCTTAAGTGGTTACAAAATATGAAGGATCTCATCTTGGCGGTTTTCTCACTGGGCCTTAAAGCTTTAACAATACAATATGAAGATCTTAGCACCGAGCTGGAACCTGCCATATGGACTTTGATGGTTTGACTTGACTGCCTATCCTTCACCTGGTCAATAGTGAAGCTGAGATGCTGCACAACCTCCTTATGACCCCTGATGCCTGTGAAGACAATGATGAATCCATCAGAGAAAAGGTTATCCTGGTACTCCTGCAACACCAAGGTTGAAAAAGGGAAGTTGTAAGAAATTAGGGGTGAGTTTATTGCCCTATCTCTGACCTTCTGAGCAAGTCCCCATGATCATAGAGGTCCATTCTATTTTGGGGCACAGTGTAGTATGCAAAACTTATGAGTTGGTGAAAGATAGAAACTACTGAGAGAGAATCATGGATTCTATCATAGAAGTTCTGAACGCCTGCCTAATCTTCAAGGACCAATCCAGTACAAAACCAAGTATTAATACCAACCCACCACGCCTCAACAACCGTTTCATACAACAAGTTTTCATGTGGTAGGTCCACTACCTCAGAATAACAGCGGAAATCGCTATATCCTGGTATGCACTGATCACTTCACCAAATGGGTTGAAGCGGTTTCTCTTCCTGCACATACCGCCAAAGCCACTGCCACTTTCCTCCATCAAGATATTTTCACCCAGCATGGTTGTCTCCAGGTCCAACTTTGACCAATATAAGAATTTCACCTCACAGGTGGTAAAACTTTTAGCTACTTCCATGGGGACGTGGCAACTCTTCTTGGCTATCATAAAACCCTTCCACAAATGGTACTGTGAAAAGAGAGAATTGAACCCTGGTTTCCATATTACAAAAGATGGCCAGCTCAGATCCCCTACATTAGGACCCATTATTATCTAGTACCTTCATAACCTACCGTATCAGCTACTATTGAATCATTATTATGTCTCCTTTTTACGTACTATATTGCCTTTCCAGGAGTAACAGCCCTATAGCCAAAGACGTCTTCTCTAGTAAGACAGATAATCCTGAAAAAGCCTTTAAAAATTAGCACAACACATCATCCAGCTTCTTTCTGAAGCCATGACTAAACCAGCTAAAACAGTCATCAAAGAAGGTGTGGCCACAAATAAGCATAAGAAGCTATCCCCTTTCTTTCAAGTGTTAGACTTGGTGTTGTATTACCACAATTGTATCATTTCCAGAAGTGAGAAGCTCGAGTCTAATTAGAAACCCTTTTGTTGTCACATATAAGCAAGTGGCGAGTACTCCATTAGATCCCTTGCTATTGGAGTTACAGTCAACCAAGTCTATGGCTGGTTTTTGCACCCTTTCTCCCACTAACACTCCAGAAGGGGTTAATGTCAAACAATTACAGGTCCAATTTTGTGAGAAGAGTGTTTTAAGGGTAAAAATGGCGAATAATCCACAAAAACTAGTCATCTATCATTGAAATTCCTTAAATTGGGATAATCCTTCTACTCCCTCTCCTCAGCAAAATAGCCCTAATGTGGGTAGCAGGATTATGTGAAACTTGTGGCAGAATCAGGGGAGTCATTTGGAGGTTCCACCATTTGATTGGTTAAACATATTAAAACCTTGCCCCACAGGTTTGTCTTGACGGATATTGACTCATCATTATCCATGCAATGAAAGGAGGTGTTTCTTAGGAGATCCAATAGGTCAAAAGCTTATATTATCTAATTTTGACTCAGTAACTAATATTAGGTTTCTTGTTTTACTCACCTGAGTCCTCAAATTGAACTAATTACTAAGCAGCGAGGTATTGGGGTTGGCTTCTTTACCCCCCCCCCCGCAGTTACTAACAGAAAAAAAAATTAAATAAAATTTTAGTATGAATAAAGAATTTTATTAGTTTAAATATAAGTGGTTAAAAAATCCCCTAAATGTAGTTATCCTAGCAGTTGAGAATAATATTTCTCATGAAAATATGTTTTGTGATGAAATATGCAAAAACGCACCAGAGCATTTCAAAACCTGAATTTTGACAGTTATTGCGGATTGTAAAATGTTTTCACCGTGAACTCAGAGTAAACCTGGCAGAGAGCACCAGTTATGACAGGACGGAATGGGTGTTAAACCAATCATCCTTTATTTTTGAGGCCAGTGTAACCAACGTTTCTGTTGTTAGGTTATAAGTTTTACTCTCCTTTATTGAAAAGTTTTTACATCAGGATAAAGTTCCTTGAGCGGTAAACTCTAAAGGTGTTTTACATTTGTGAAATAATAGAGGTAAGATAAATCAATGATGGAAAAAAGAGAGTAACATTAATTTGCTTAGAAACATGATATATGGGAGATCAGGAGTTTTCTCAGGTAAATTTCCAAGCGTTTCTAAGCCAAGATCTAAAATCATTACCTATCAGGGATTTTTCAGCATTCTGGTCACGTTTGTAAGACGGGATTTGATCACCACATAGATCAGGTTTTTATTTCAATATTGAGAGGTTTTAATAAAGTAATATTTGTTCACCTAAGTTGGGGCTGAACCCTGATATTAGGAGGCCTTAATTTAGTTGGGGATTATTCCAACAATAGTATTGACTATCCCTTTAGAACAGGGTTGATTTCCTTCATCAGGTACACATAAATCTTTAATTCAGGTTGGAGCCCAAACAGTACTAATAGTCAAGGGCCCTAATGTGTCAATGAATATATTATCTCAAGTGAATCCAGGCTTCACTAGCTGGAAGGCGGTGGCTTTCTTAAATGGTTTGTGTTCGGACACATTGCAAAACAAGCAAGATTTTCTGTGACATTAAAATAAAGAGATTTTGAATAGTATTCACATTAAACCTTCTCTGAGTTTTTCTGTAAGCCTCCATTCCCAGTTAATCTATGAGCTGCATTAATAATTGTAGTGCGTTCAGATGGCTTTGGAAACAAAGGTATCATTCCCCAACAATTTTGACTATTGAACACAGTTATCTTTTTGTTTCTATCGCATTATTTTATGCTTGCTGAATCTCTGGTGGTTGATCTTATATTACCAGAAAGCATCTTCTCATATAAATCATCTGCTTCACTCTGCAGAATTAAAACATTTGGCAGTCACAACAACCCACCTAAGTCTGATACGTGTTGCCTTCTTGGTGCAAAATAAAGCTATATCCTTGCAAAAGTAGAACCCAACGCTCCAACCTTCATTAAGGCTCTTTTGAGTTATAAAAACCTTTATGATGAATGATCAGTTACCACCATAAAAGTTGTGCGTGTATGTATACTCTGAACTGCTTACAGGCATATATCACCAAAAGGCAAGATCACCCAGTCACAAATTAATTTTGCTCATTTTTGGTCAGAGTATGGCTTGCATAGACTAGAGGGTGTTCATCGCTGACCTCATCTACCTGCCTTAACATTCACTAACTTCTAAGGATGCATCAGCTTGCATGATATATATCTAAGAAGATTTTAAAGTAGAATATCTTTTTATCATCAAAGCATTCTAAAATCATCAAAGGAGATCTTGGCTTTTTTATTCCATACAAATCATTTCTTAAGATTTTTTAACAGCTGAAAAAGGGTATTGGCAATGGAAGCAATGTTCTAAAAAATGACAAGAGTAGCCTACATTCTATAAATACTTGTACATTGTGAACATACTTTGGTTGTGACATGTCCCAAATTGCCTTGGCTTTAGGTTTTTGAGAACGTAGCCCATTGGCGTCTACAAAGAACTTAAATATCTAATCTTTTTAAAGAAGTGCCATTTCTGAGGTTTTATCTATAAATATATACCGCTGATAGTTTTAAAAAGATTCTTCTAAGACTTCAAGGTGATTAGATAAAAGTGTAACTGAGATCATTTATATCATCTAAATAGATAAAGTGCACAACAATATCAGATCTCCTGACATGGCATCTATTGCTCGTTGGAACTTTGCTGGCAAATTTTATAGCCCTGAGGCATCCACATCAGTTCATATAGTCCGGGGCTAGTAAAAATTGCACTTTTCTTGATTCTCCTTAGGTAGGTGAAATTTCCAGTACCCAAAAAAGATTTTATTACTAAATAAAATTGAGCCTTGCCAAGACGATCTAGAGCATCATCTATCTGCAGAAGTGGGTAATATCCTTTTATATATTATTCAGCCTCCATTAATCTATGTAACTTAATTGGATCCATCATCATTTTAAACAATTAATATTTGATTTTCACAGAGCTCAAATATGGAACAAATATTCCATGAGTTATTAGATTAGCAACCTCATTGGAAATTATGGCCTCTCTTTCCCATGAAATCTATGGGCCACATTCAAATTGGCAGTCATTGAATTTTTGCCCACACTACCCAGTTTCATTGAGTATAATACATCTGATGGTCTTCCAGAATTTATCCCACTAGTGGATATGAGAGTTATTAATTGAATTTATATGACAACTATTATTCAGATGGACACTGCCGGCCTCATCAATGAAGAAAACCTACAATTATACCTCTTTATGCCTCATGTCGCTGATGCTTCTAACCCAATGTTGTCTGCCATGGTCCGCCAGCTAAAGCGGGCGCCAGACGAAAGTTTCCCCAAAGCTTCTTCACCTTCTGATATGGCTTCCTAGGCTGTTAGCTGAGGTGCCATATACGAATTTTAATTTCTTTTAGTCCCTTTGTTTGGCCATTTTCAAATAAAGATGCACGGCGGCTCCCCCTTTTGGGTTGGGCACAACTAGTGCTAAAAAAAGACAACTATTGTTCAGAAAAATATTCACATCATATATTTATTGATCCACTAGATTACGATCTGCTGGATTGATAGGTGTTTTATTGGGGATGATCACCAGCAATATATAAGCTATTAGGCTGTTAATTTCATTAATGATAACTTAATTGTCTTATATGAATCAAATGGGATCTAATTGCCAATTGACTAAGGGGTTTATGAGTTGCTGGCGAGTAATGCCACATGTGTTAGAGCAACCTTTAAGTTAACCTTTTCTGGATCACAATCTGTATTATGAGTAAGAGTCCCATTAATTAATCAGGTTTTTACTAAATAATAATAATTTGATAGGAGTTGGGCTAAGATGTTAGGACATGTCCTTTCTAACTCAAAAGAAAGCAAACAATTAAAGGAGAGAAGCTGATAAATTTGATGAGGAAGATCACCAGTTAAAGCGACCCTGGGAGCTTAATATATTGGTAAAAGCTGCTGTTCCAATTAGGGCGCCAGCAGAAGAGTTGTGAGCCAAATTACCTATAAAACCACCTTGCTTTTTTGTAATAAAGTAGATCTGATTGATGAAACAATTCTGAATAAAGTTATATAATTTTTAAGTTTGCTCTTGTAATTAAATTTGAAAGGACAAGAAGATCCCTTGATATTATTGTAATTTTCGCAGACTCTGCGTGATGAGAAGGAAGAAGAACCTCTGAACCTTATCCTAGGGTAAGTTCTCCCAGAAGAAATTGGGAAGAAGTCCCTATATTCCAATTAATATAAGATTAGGACAAGACCAGGTGGCGTTGGATCTAATAACTATCTTGCTTTAATAAGTTCAACAAGAGTAGTAGTCTTCAAACTACTACTTCTCATTATAGTTTTATTACAAAAGTTGAACAACGCACATACAAGGAACCTGTGAAGCTGAAAAAGGAAGATGGAGCGAAATTTATTTAAAAAAGGTTACAAATTCTAAACTTTATCAACTGGTGCTCAATTAAATCACTACCAGAAATAAAGTTCCAACAATTGGTGATCACTACTGGGGGTAGTTGAGTTTAGCCGCTTTTATTAAGATGATCATATCAAACATGTCTTATAAGAATGAACTATGCAAGCTCAGGATGGATCTTGAAACCATCAACAAGAACGCGCTTAAATGGTGTCATAGGATGACTTCACTGCATTAAAAGAACGCTTGATGAAGGCTAAGGAAGAGGTCAAACAAGTGGGAAAAATTTAACAATGATAGCTCTGTTTAAATCAACCTAAAAACGCAAGGAGGGTGAACTGTTCAAAAAAGTATAGTTTCAGAAGACTGAGCGATAGGAAAACCAGAAATAAATAAAACAGATTACTAAAGAGATAGTGTGACAGGTGAAGCATATTAGAAAACTGGAGGGCCATAAATGCCATTGTTCTCAAATGGAGGTGGAAAAAGTTGAGAACAAAACGCCTGAAACTCCAGTTGGGAAAAATAATCCAACCAGGAATTTTTCTGGGTCGATTGGAGCAATTTTGGAGATTACCTTAAAGTAACTCCAATGGTAAATAGAGTCGTTGGACAAGATTCACCTGTTAGTGGAGCCATGGATGAATTAAGAAGCGAAGCAAAATTACCTGCATTTCATCAGGATAACGCTCCTGCATTTTACAATTTAAGATGACAATGTTTGGTTTCAGTGACTGAAAAATCAGTGACTGTAATGAACTGCCTGAACACCAATTATCAGTTTCTGGAGTTGCCCCATATTATTGGGGGCAATCAGTCTTATCAGGAGGCCAAGGAAGCCATCATTCTAGAATTCAGAAGCTTATGCAGATATTTAACCACAAGCGGGAATTAATGGATTTTCATTTCAAATAAGATGAGATCCTTTAGCTTTTTCAGACCGATTCTACCAGGAATCACAGATCCTGGCTGGTGCTAAAGTGCTAGCAGATTTTGATGCCCAAATCATGATGCAAACGGCATTATGGCCCTTTTGTGATTTGTACCAAATAATGGCTTCTGCATTATTAACGCAGATGTCCACATCTTAAATGGTGATCATTTGAAGATATTGGGAGTCAATTTTGAAGCACAAACCGAGCAAACAAATTGATCCAGACTCAATCCCATTATATTATAAAATTCTCTGAGAAAAATAAGGAGCAATCAAGTCAGGTCCTGTTAGGGAACAAACCCAAAATCTAAAAACAAATGGACAAGATGCAAATCCGCTGCCACAGGTGTGGTAAGATGGGAAACTTAGCTGTTCAATGTTGTAGTAAGAAACCCAAGGAGAAAGTTATCTTAGTCAAAGTGAAGGAGAAGGAAATCATTCAGGAGTTGTGAAAAGCTCCCAGAGTCAGAGACAGAACAATTTGCCGCCGCAGTTGAACCTGTTTTCTTTAATATTATGACCAGCAATATAGACATTTCCAATATCTTTGTATTTGATGATACAACTGACCCACTATATCATGCTGTTAACATAAACGTAAACGCCATCACTTAAGCTAAAAAAAGGAAATGACCCCAGAATTGTAAAGGAAGTGGCTTTTAAGTATGCTTATCAGCTAGTAGACAAGATTAAATCTGCCAAGAAACAATAGGAGTCACTCAAGACGAGTTTAGATGAGGCAAACATATTCATTCCAATTTAGTTTAATTATAGAATCTTTCCTTAATATATCAGGACAACTAATTTATTATCTCAATTCATTAAATAAGGCCGCCATTCACTCAGTAAATACCATATTACAATATTTATAAGAGTAACTATGCATATATCATAGTTAACTGAGTGAGAGTGAGGGCATTCAGTGACAATGGAGTGCCCATAAACATCGTTTTAATAAACTTGTGAAACAAATAAATATTTCACTGGACCTAGAACACCAGAAGGAATTTGGAATGGATTAACCAGATATGACAATATCCTGTGGAGCCTACAATGTGCTGCCACTCCAGTTTAGTTCACTTGTAGTATCAGGTCCCACCCTCTTTATGGCAAACATGAATTATGATATCCTTGTCAGTACGGAGCTTCCAGAAACTTTAAAGTAAGATGTAATTTCAAGGAGAATACTCTGCCCATTTTGGGGCAGGACCTGCCCTAGGTATATTAGTGGGGAGGAGAGCTGCTGTCGACTAACAAGAAAAATATTGATATCTGATTTACAATGATGGCACTATTACCATACAGTACAAGTTAGTTTGTAAAAAAGAATATTAATGCTGCAGGAGATCCTGGAAATTGCATAATATCTTTGAGAATAAAAAAGATGAACACTATACTGCCTGGGACGCAATTAATCATTAACACAGGGCTATGCTCAAAATCCCAGAGCAACTATAACAAGAAGGATTTGGCCCATGGAGGAAAACAAGAATCAAACTAAGGGTAGCACCAGGGATTAATATGCCTAGACACTGAGAAATAAACGTGCTAGTGCTAATCTGGGAAAAAAGCTGATGAAGATATTGAAGAATTAAATCATCGCGTTTCTACAACTAATACCAATGACAGAGATCAGCAAATTCCATAATTTCAGAACGCTAACCAAAGTGGGATTGCCAGCGGAAACTACCAAGGGTCAACGTTTTAGTTATTGAGAGCAGCTGGCTGATCCATTCAAACAGCACAAGATGATGTGCTCTAACTATTTAAAGTATCAGAAAATATAGACCAAAATGACTATAACATGAGATGCATGAATAATGTGATCCAGAAAATCAACGCAGGGGAATATTTTCCAATGAGTATGACCTTTTTGAAGGTCTAGAGCTGCTGAGCAGTGTTCAGTGAATAAATCAGCAAGCTAGTTAGACATGGGCTCCTCAGTCCAGCATTGAGTCCTTGGATAAGTTTGATCCTTTTTAGTCAAAAAAGAATGATCAAGCCATTTAGTGATTGATTATCTCCAATTGAACAAAATACTAAGAAGGATTCTTATCCACTAACAAAATGAATGATGTGCTTAATTTATAGAAAAACAAAATACTTTTAGGCGTTAGATTTAATTTTTTGGGATGTTGGCAAATTGATTTGCCAAAAAAGGCCCAAGGAAAATTTACAAATATTACCATGCAGGGACTTTACCACCTTAAACAAAACCCCCAGGGATTGTGTTTTGCGATGGTCACCTTCCAGAGAGCCATGAGCTCTATACTTTATGATATGAAGCTATCCTGCGTCTTAGTATATTTAGAAGTTATAAATGTATTCAGAAGGACTTCATAGACCATTTGGAGCACTCAGAAGAAATGGTCAGCGCCTGATGACAGCAAATTTAAATTTCAATTTGAAGAGATACATTTTTTCAAGAAGAAGCTTGAGTACTTAGGGTTTGTTATCAAATCCAGAGGACTGCAACCCCAGCAGCAGAGCATTACGGCAATTAAATGAACTTTAGTCCCAAAGAACGTTTGGGATATTCAAGTATTTCTTGGATTAGTAGGATAATACCACCAATTATTATAGGATTTTTCAAAAATGGAGCTTAAATTCCACTTATTAAAGGATCCAAAAAAGGGCTTGCGTGGAATGAAGAAACCCAAGAGTCATTAGATGAATTATGTAGTTTCTAATGATCACTCCAGTCTTAAAGTACCTAAATTTTGATTGGTTTTTCATCATCTAAACTGATGCATCATTTATGGTGATTATAGATGTTTTAATCTATATGGATGAAGACGGGGAAGAACATCATGTTGCCTATGTGAGTCAAACATAAATAACAGTGAAGAGGAATTATACTGTGATGGAGCATGAATGCCTTGGCATATTATATGCATGCAAGCAATTTTGAGTAAATCCATGAAACGCACTTCAAAGTGAATACAGCACACTCATCCTTAGGCTGGCTTTAGATCTTGTTGAAACCAGCGTTGCAACTGACCCAATGTGCTTTAAAATTATAAGCTTATAAGATTGAGATACTACTCTGGCTTGAGCATCGCATTATTTAGGAATCCAGCTGTGTTCTTGCTCACTGGAGCTTCACGCTGTTGGATTTCTCGAGGGGTTGTTTAATTTAAAAATAAAATGATAATAACAAGCATTGTTTTTAAGATTTTTATTAGAATTGCAGAAAAAGAAGAAAACTAAACCCCCTTGATATCCAACTGTTCAGTATTTAAAATGGTATTGAGGGTTAAAAGGAATGCATTGGTAAGTTTGGGACAGCTTGTTATCATCCTAATAAGATAATATGCGAGTTCAGCCTATCAAAGCTCAGAAAACTCGCTTCAATTTTGCTGAATGCTGGATGGGGAATTAGAAGTAGAAACACGTACCTATGGGGTAATGATTTAATATATTTTAGCCAATCCTCATTAGCTAAAATTATTGCACCTTGGGGGACCCCCTTTACGCCTATAAAATGGGGGTAGTTCCCACGTTGGTGCATAAATGGACCTGGTTTCAGCTGGGGGTGTGCCATCCAATGGACACCCCAGGGTCTTCTGCATGGTTGGAGTAATCTGATTTCTTGAACTAATCTTTATTGCCCATGGAGTATTTGCAATCAAGTTACCCCAATTTGCAGGATTTCCACCAAAAATTGGCCAGGGTCTTCTGGCCAATATTTTTTTTTAGTATCACTTAAATCTTTTGTATTAGTATTGATAACTTCCAAATGGCTGACATTTCCCCTTTCTGGCTAGGAACAACCTAAAACATTTTTATTTTGCAGCTGAGAGGGCAAATTTCCGACACATTAGGCTGCTGATAGTTTACCAATATTTTCTGAAGTCCATATTTTTATCATAAAGTGGACAAATTCCAAAAATGATTTAATGAAATGTCAGAGGTGAACTCTAAGAATTTAAGATACGCTAAAAAAAGTGTTGAAAAACACTGAGCTGCAAAATAAACAAATACTAATACAATTAATGGAAAATGGTTTTTAGACTCAAAGCTATCAGAATAAGCGGAAAAACTCTGAGCTGCATACAAAGTTATTGGCCATGGTGGCCTAAGAAAGACCATGAAACATATTCACCACACTACTGGGAATCAATCAACTATGATTTTGCTGACTACATGGTCTTTTGTGTGAAAGTGCTACCTCCATAAGACTTTAAAAAATATAACAGGATACAGGCTAGTACGCCCTGGATTTTCATGTCACACTCTGTCATTAGATGTGATGGGACCCTGAGTATCATCACAGGAGGCGCAAAACATATCATAGCTGCAATAGACCACCTAACTAATGGGTTCAAAATAAAAACTTGAGCAAAATGGGTGCCGTGAGTACAGTGAAGTTCAATTTGGATCAAGTGATCTACCAGCACAGATGCCCTTATGTGATCTCGAGATTAAGCAACCATTTTTACCACCTATGTAGTCCTGAGGCTTAAAAAATTGATAGTTGTCAAAGAAGTAGTATCATCCATATAGACAGATAAAAAATGGAATGGTGGAACAAGTTAAAGGATTTCTAGCCACAAAACTAAGAAAATTGGTCACAGAAAAAACTTCTGCCTGGAGGCTTATATAAGTTTACTTACCTTTTCTACAACATAAGTCAATACATGATGACAGGAAAAACGCCGTTTGAATTAGCATAAATATGAAAGGCAGAAATACCATTCATTTTGTATTCTGCCTTAGAGCCAGCAGTGGGGATGAGTACCTATCAAATTCTTCCAACTTGCCAGTATTATGACTGAACTGCAATCACAGGCATTTGATACCACCTTAAAGAAAAAGATCAAAGAAAAGTCAACGATGTGAAGAACTGACCAGAAATACAGGTGTACCGTGTGGGTAAAGGGTAGCCTATTATGACACCCAGGGTTTTGGATGAAGATTTAAGTTGAATACTTAGTGTTGGGTCCGTTTGAAGTGATCTCAAAGTTGGAAACTGATGCCTAAGCAATTAATAACATTGCATATGGTCGTGTAGTAACCCAGGTCTTATATCATATCCTAAGTATTGGGTCTAGAAAAAGAGTAAATAAGTACAATGTTCCTGAAGGACTAAGTGAACCTAGTAAAAATAGGTCAAATCATAGTGTTGGTTAAGTCCCAATTGGGGGCCGCTGAATCATGATAGGTGGTTAACTCTCAAAAATAGACCTCTGACCACAGTAGCTGGTTAAGTTAAAAAACGAACTTCTGAACAAGATTAGGGGAAATGAAATGATAGAACTCTGAACCAAATACTTAAGAAAGTCCCATTGCAAAAAAATAACATATGAAATTAACATCAAAGAAAATTATGATAAAAAATTATAAAGAAAAAAATATATAAAAATATAAAAACACAAAACATATGTTAATATTTGGCTTTTTTTTATCAAAAAGAATCTTGTGAAGTGCCCTTATGTTATCAGTAGGACCAACTTGATTGAAACTGTCTCATCACATGTAGTTCCAAGGCGCTTAAAGAGGCAAACACATTGGTAGAATCCGGATGGGTTTAAACTGGATTCGCTGAGAGTAGTTTTTTAAGAAATCTATTCAAGCCTAGAGGAATACAGGGAACAAGGGGATTGGAGAAGCTGCCCAAGAAGAATTTTAATGATGAGGTGTCATATAATTTATGACTTGGGGGAAAAGAAGCTTTCAAGATCTATTTATCAGTAAGAACACCTGAACTAGGCTGACATAGCATGTGACCATAGGAACCACACTCTTCAGAGGAAGTGAGGAAGACATGGAATGGAAACATGCAAAGAAGAAGGACTAAACTAAGATGCATCAAGCAAGGAATGGAGATGGACCAAGAGCACTCCAAATTTAAACCTTGATGGCGGACTCACTCAGAATTAAAGCAGCGTATACCCTCAGAAAAACCACATTGCTTATATTATGTTAAAGCAGGGATGTGTTGAAATTTTTGTCCACATTACCCAGCTTCATAGATTATATACACTTGCTGGCCAACTAGGGGAAACATCCGCTAGTAGATATAATAGTTACTAATTGAATATATGACAACTATTATTTGTAGAAATAATGTCACAAATATTTATTGATCTGCCAGATTACGATTTGCTGGATTGATAGGTGTTTTATTGGGGATAATCACCAGAAATATATAAGCTATTAGGCTGTTGATTTTATTAATGATAACTTAATTGTCTTATATGAATCAATTGGGAATTAGTTGCCAATTGACTAAGGGGTTTTTGAGTTGCTGGCGAGTAATGCCACATGTGTTAAAGCAACCTTTAAGTTAATCTTTTCTGGATCACAATCAGCTGTCATGGGTAAGAATCCCATTAATTAAGCAGGTTGTTACTAAATAATGTTAATTTGATAGAAGTTGAGCAAAGATGTTGGGACATGGTCTTTATTTTAACTTAGAAGAGATTGTGGTCAGATAAGGGAGAAAACCTAATTAATTCAATGAGGAAGATTATTGGTTTATGCAACCCCAGAGGGTAATTCATTGGCGATGTCCCAGTTTCAATCAGGGCGTCAACTGAAGAGTTGTGTGCTGAATTCCCTTTAAACCCTTGATTTATAATAATAAAGCATAGCTGTCTGAAATAAACTTTTTTAAAAACTGTTTTATAGTTTAGAGCGTTTATCAGCGATTAGATTGGAAGGACCAGATGATCCTTTGTTTATACTATTGTTTTACTCCACTGACTCTGTGTGATGAGTTGGAATGATGAACCTATATAACTTATCCTATGTTAAATTTTACCATATGTAATAGGGAACAATTCTTTATATTTAAAAACACAATTCAAGACTAGGACAAGCACTAAGTTGAAGATGGTACAGATAGTTATATTATCTGAGATAAGCTCAACTAGATTAGTAGTCTTCATACTACTACTGCCCATTATGATCTACTATTATCAATAAGTCAAACAACGCACATACAAGGAACCTATGCATTTGAACAAGGGAACTGAAGCAAGTTTAACTCATAAAGACAAAAAATCCTAAACTTTATCAAATGGTGCTCATTTAAGTTGCTAACAGCTCTTAAAGTTTTAACACCTTCAAAAAGGAGCAATCCTTAATTCATCTAAAAGATTACCTGTCTCCTCCATGTCATATGTTCTTATTTGATCCCATTATAACTGGTACCCATTTTATAGGTCATAAGTAAGAGACTCAATCAATTCCAACCTTCTTGAGTAGTAATTAATCAAGATCTTCATATTGTGATCATATCATTTTAGCTTTTTTTGAACTCGTTCATCTTCATCCTTATCAAGAGTCTGACTTAATGAGTAGACATGTAACTGTTCAGCTTCACTATTACTTAAATGAACTATGTATACCTTGGTCAGTTATATACAACATGTGCTTCATTTAAGATCAATGGATGATGTTTGTGTCATAACGATGAAGTTTAAGAGCCCATAAGCGGGCTAGACTTCCTATCATATCATTTGTGTTTTTCAGCCACAAAGAAGCGTGGTCTTTAACAACTGTATAGTTCATACCGTACAAGAAGGGCCTGAAATATTGCACTGCCAGGAGAACTACTAGCAATCTTTCTTTATGATGGTATAACTTCGCTCAGCTTTAGAAAAGCGTTTTTCTGTAATAGGACACCATGTGGTCAATACATTTAAACAATTATGAAAAATTGCGCCTAAGCTAAGTTGGAGGTGTCTGTAAATAAGATGAATGGCTTCCCATATTTCAGATTTCTTAAAATTGGTCTTCTCCTCAACAAACTCTTCATTGACTCGAATGCAGTTCTTTTCACTACACCCTCACATGAAAGGGTTATTTGGCAAGTAAACAGACAAGAGGTTCAGCAAATTGGCGAATTTAAAAATAAATTGATAGTAATGTCCCATGATTCTAAGAATAACTATTTGTCTCAAAGGCTCTCCAGATTAGGATCTTGGAGATTGTTTCAACCTTATTGTATAAGGGTTGAATTTCTTCCCACAATATGACAAGCCTAAAAAATTTACAGTCCTAAATTTAATAAAGTACATTTCATAGGTACTAGTTTGTGTGGTTCTATCTCAGCCTTTGTAAAACTGACTTGAGATAGTCAGGATGATCAGTAAAGATTTTTGAAAACACCATTATGTCATCTAGGTACTTGATCACACTACTTAATTCTAGATTTTGCATGATGTGATCCAAACTTTTTGGCTTGAACTGGGAGCGTTACATAAATCCTGGGAATCCGGGTAAGTTGGAATTTTTTTCCATGCATATCAAAGTGAATTTTATTGGTCTTCTGGTGATAGATCCATCAGCCAATAGATACTGGTGAGTTCCATAATGGAGAAGAAATTTGAGATGGAGAGTCATATAAAAGCATCATCAATTTATGGAAACACATACCTGTCCTACATAGTTAGGCTGTTTAGCTTCATTTAAACCATCACTATTCTGTCACCTTTATATTTTTATAATAAAATTGGAATGATCATGGACTCTGGGAAGACACAAGCAATCCAGCATTCAATAATTGCTTGAGCTCAGTATTCATGTATTTCTCCTCTACCTTTGACTTCCTAGATATGGCTTAGATCCGATTAGTGTATAATACCTATGTTGATAGTATGTGTACAACCTTTTATTTGACCATAGTCAACATCAGACATTGACTTATCATTTTGATGGTCTTCAAGCTTCTCCTGATTTATCATATCTATTTTTTATACTTGAAATCAGCGCAAATTAAATTATTGGTGGATAGGCTAAAATCACAGTGATAGCTTTAAAATGCACCTTTTCAAAATAAATTAATGTAAAGTCTTTGACCTTTCCCAAAAAAACTCTTTGTTTCTTGAAAAGGGTATCTTGGTTGGTTAGTTTTTCAAGTAGTAGCTCATTGGGCCGCTGATGAGATGGAATAAGGCATATTTTAAAACTCTCGGTTCAATATCTACTTAATCAATTGACACTAGTAATATGTAACTAGCAGTTTTGGGGTATACTCAGATTTATGTTAGTAGATACACTTCATGCTATACTGGTTTAATTTTTACCACCTTAGTGTTATAATATAGTTTGCAATTGCTGCATCTAATGAGTCAGGAAGCTTTTTTATTTTACTTCCAAAGGTAGAATATCACAAAGTTAAAGCAGAAATAGGGTACCATCTAGTACTAAAAAAAAGCAGAAATAGGGTACTTAACAAAACAATTGTAACCCTTGTTGAGTTTTTGACTGGATCTATTTGTCAGATATTTGATAGGGAAATAATAATGTTAACATGCTTAATTTATTATGGATTATATTGGATATCAGTCACTATGGATCAGGTATATCTTAAGCTTATGTGAAGCTTAAGATCCATGGCCTAGCAATTCCACTTAATAATATTTGATTATGATGACATGGGCTCAAGGGCTTTGTTGGTTTGGTCAGACTTAAAATAATAGCTGACTAAATGACTTGGGCACGTGGGCTTTTTTGGTCTATGTTAAAATTAGTTTTTAATGTTGATCAAGTTTTAAATTTTTAAATTTAAATTTAATGCGGGGAAGGCTGACCATGGGATGGACACTTCCGAATATGACTCAGACGAGACAAAACTCAGTACCAGGTGAGGCACCCCAGAGAAGCGATGCTATCTCTTGTTGCCTGTGGGAACATCACTTATGGGAAGGAGGAGGGAACGTGTGTAGGGGGCGTAGCCACTATTGAGCACATGAGGAGGAAGGGGTCTGATTTGATGAACCAGACTGGGAACCAGGAGGAGACCAGCTGCCGGCGACGTGGTGGGAGATATCCAAACATCCACGCTTGAAAGTGATCCACCAAATGAGACCGGAATCTGTGGACACCTTCAGGGAGGGTGGGGATGGATCCGGCGATGGCATCCAAGACAATCGTGTGGATAGTCCACATGGCGATTGCAACCACCAGAGCACGGAGGGAGGGTGGGAGGGGGGAGGCCATTGATGAAGCAAACATATCTCTTGACAGACTGAAGGGATGTGTTTGATCCTGGCCTAGCAGACGTTGGACTTCGCGCCATACTACTTTAGAGGTGGGGCACTTCTCCAGGCGGTGAAACAGCGTTCCATACTGGCCACACACGACACAGGATGAGTGTAAAGCATTAGAGCGCTCAGCTGTACGATACACCCGCCTCAGGCAGCGCCACACATGGGAACGGACTTGAGGCTGCAACAGAGGATGGTGTGCGTATTTCCAGATAGTCTTTTGGGTCTCAGTGGAATAAGGAATGTCCATCATGTCCAGGTAGTCCACCCTGGATAGGACATGGGGTCGAATGGGTATCATGCCATCATGGATGGGTAGCCCCTGTAACTCTTGTGTGAACTGAGGAGAGGGGCGGCCTCTTTGGGTTGTATGTCCACTAATACGAATTCTCCACTCTGCGCTTCGCATGGAAAGTAGGATTCGTTTGTAGTGGGTTTTGGTCCCGTGAGGACCTGTGGCTGATGTGTGTGATGCGAGGTATTTCATCAAAGAGTGGGGGTTTGTTGGATTGTTGAGGCCCAAGGCTCGGGAGAAGTTGGAGCGGGCCGCGTGGGACCAGTGTTGGGATGGGAGTGTAGGAGCAGTGACGGCCGCAATCCAGGTGCCTAGGATCTTGGCGGCATGGGCTTTGAAGTCAAGTAGGCCCATGCCACCATGATGATGAGGGCCAAACATGACCTCTAGCCGTACTGGTGGAGGGTGGCCTGACCAAAGCCAACCTTGTAGCAAAGCATACAGGGATTTGAAGAAGCTTGGGGAGAAGGGATGGCGTGGGCTCCAAACCAGACTTTGGATAGGAGCATAGAATTGGCAAGAACAACCCTGCCAGTGAGGGTAGTAGGGTGGGCTCTGAGAGAGGCGATTCGCTTCGTCACGTTGTCCAGTATATGGCCCTCCATTACTGCTGACGCGTATCCTCCTGCCTCCAACCACACGCCCAGATGGCGTACCAGTCCTATGGTAGGTCGCGGCACAAAGGGGAACACCAGTGGAGCGGTGTGTTTTGAATGAGTAAGGCGTGGACTTGGGCGAGCAGCTGGGCTGGGTTGGGAACTACTTGCTGGGACCCAGCAGTTCTGAAACTGACCAAGGAGGATGATTTCGGTTTTGGAGGTGTTCAGTGCCGCGTTGCTTACCCAGGAATATTCCTGGATGAGGGCTTCAAGCGCGCGTGCATCTTTATTATTAGACACCCCCACCACGCAATCATCTGCAAATGCCATCATCTTGACTGGGGTTTGGCCTGGCACATGGACCCCAGTGAGTTGGGCATTCACATTTCGCAGTAGTGGGTCAAGGCTGAAGTTGTATAAGAGTGGGCTCAGGGGGTCCCCTTGTCGCAGGCCCCTTTGAGGATGGACTACATCTGTTAGGAAACCTGGGCCGCGCACAGCCATTGTTACAGATTCCGTGAGCAAACCACCCAGTTAATGAAGCGGGGAGGTAGGCGGAATTGTTGGAGGCAGGCCCTAAGGTATTCCCAGTTTACTCTATCATAGGCCTTTTGTTGGTCCAAGAATACAAGTGCCCCAGAGGCTGTGGACTGACACACATTAGCCACAGAGTGCACGTTATCCCAAATTGACCTTCTGGGGATGAAACCGAATTGTTCTGGAGAGATGATGGAAGATGCTACAGTCCCTAAACGGTTAGCCATGATTTTTGTTAAAATTTTGGTGTCTGTGTTTGTTAGAGAAATGGGGCGCCAGTTGGCTAAGTCTAGCCTATCCCCTTTCTTGAAGAGTGTGACTGTAAAAGCCTCATGTCCTCCTGGTAGGAGGCGCAGTTCCAACAGGCTTTGGTTGAGTGAGGCTAGCAGCAATGGGGATATGTATTTAGAATTTTTTGTAGAACTCATATGGAATGCCATCTGGGCCTGGGCATTTTTGGTTTGGCGCACCGCAAATGGTAGTCCATAATTCGTTTGGAGTAATTAAATTCATTATTTCCGGGTATCAGAAAATGGTGTGGATATGAGCTCTGTCAAGAAATTCCGCCATTTCGGCCAGCTGAATTGGTTTGGCTCAGTATAACTCAGAGTAATATCTTTGCATTTTGATTGCCACTTCAGCCAGTGTGCCCATGATAGAATTATCCGATCTTCGCACCTGTGTGCAGGCCACGCTCTGGCATGGTGCAAAAATTTTTTTGAAGAAGTATGCGGTGCACTTGTCGCCTTTGGTGATGCGTGTGGCCCTGTATTGGACACAAACCCGATGTTTGTGTTGCCTTTCAAGTGCATTGAGGTGTGCTGCTGCCTCTGCCCACTTCTGGCCCCATACAGGGCTATATCCTGAGGCTGGAATGTTGGACTCCAAGTGGGCCAATTCTGCCAGCGCACACAATATAACCGCCGATGTGGCTCGTGAGCGTCTGGATGAGAGATGGCAATAGTGGCGGATGGTGTCTTTTTTGAAAGTTGCCCATGTGGAAATGGGGTCTGCGCAAAATGGTGCAACAAACGATTTTGCCAAAGTTGCCTCTTCCACCCACATGGAAAATCCTGGCGACGCAAGCTCTGGGGGGCGGATTTTGCACCAATGTGGGGCCTTTGCAACTGTGACGGGTAAGTGGTATGTTATCGAGACCAGTCGGTGGTCAGAGAATTCTATTTTCATTGTTTTGAAGTGGGAGATGTGGGGTTGGAATTTTGCTGGCGCTAGAATAAGGTCAATGCGGGTCATGGACCTTAATTGGCCATTGTGGATGTGGGGATGCATCATGTTTTCGAGCAGTGGGGCATGTTGTGGCAGCGCATCCATTAACCCAAGGGTGGCTTTTAGAATGCGTAGTTCTACATGACCCTGTGGGGCGTGGGGTGAGGGTGGCCACTGGTCCGTTGGTGAGGTTAGCCAACAGTTCATGTCACCGATTAGGAAAGAATTGGGGGGTAGCGAGAGGGATTTGACCAATGAGAAAAATTCCTGACGCTCTTGTGCACCGTTTGGGGCATAAATGTTGACAATTGTGTGTGCAACATCGGCCCAAGAGAAGGTGACAACGAGCACTTGGTCATTTAGGAATGTTTCTGAAGATGTAAATTTGAAATTTGTTTTTCTAAATTAGCACCCCACAGTGCTTCAACCAAAAGGATAGGGATGGTAGGAGCATTGTTTTCCAAGCATCCTCAGAACCTCGTGGACAGTGGGTTTCCTGGATGGCCAGGATATCCACGGGTAAATTATTTTGTAAAAAACTCAGTTTCCTAGCCCAGGACGGGGAGGCCTTGAGTCCGGCGATATTCAGTGTCCCTAGAGTGAAGGTTTCCCCCATCGCACCATAGGTGCGAGGGGGTGGGTCCCCTGACCCACCAGCCTCTTCCAGGTCCCCATGGGCTTTCACAGCAGTGCGGGTATTAGCAGCAATGCTATCGGGGTTTTTGTTAATTTTTGCGGAAAGAGTTGCATTGGCTTTGGCCTTCACTTTTTGTTTTCCCGACGTCGGACGAATTTTTTGCGGTGCGGATAAGTTTGGTGCACCGTTGAGTGGGGCAAAAAAATTTTTTTCGGTTGTTATAGGTCCCAAGTCAGTTTCAACTGGGGCTTGAGTGCAGCGATTGGGTGAGATCAAATCTCCCATTGGATCCTCAGATTGAGTGGCCCATTCGGCTTGGGCCTCCCAATCTGATTAGGTGATGGATTCCCAAGTTGCTTCCACCGCAAAGGTCTCCATGTCCTCCTGGCGTTGTGAGTGTGGGATGGTGGTGGTGACCTTGGCCACTTCCTTGGCTGCAGTCCTATGGGCCTGCTTGGCCTTCTTCTGCTCCTGTGGGGAGATGGGCTTTACCAATAGGTAGCAGCCTTGTGCTCCCCACGGGAAAGCCTCTTTGGTGCTTGCGGTTGGTTCATAGTGCGCCTCTCCACTGGCCATGACCGCCGAGGGGTGATCTTGGAATGTAACGCCCTCTTTAATGGGGCACGCGTGTGCCTTATGGCCAAACGCGTCACAGTGGGTGCAAATGGGGGCGCGCTGTCCACGATTACCCGGAATGGGTGGGTGGTGTGCCCTGCGATGTCAATAAAGGTGGAGTGTGGGATCTGGGTTAGGTCCTTCGCGATCTCCTCAGATGGGGTCAGAACTGCGATGGCTTTGCTGGTACACAGGTGTGGCATCAGTGTGAAACGTTGCATTTTGAAAGATTATATTTCGCCGTATATGGTGAGACCATCTTTCAGGTGTTGCTCCAAAATGTCACGTTTTACCATAGTAGGCAAAAAGTCAAATGTGAGGAAAATTTAGTTCGATTTTGTCCATCTGGTGCGTTTAGTTTTGACGACCCATTGCCCTTCGGGGAGGTCAACCACTATGCGCACCGCTGCAGCCTCATCTGCTGCTATTTTGCTTTCAAAACCTAGGTCCAGCCAACCGCGCAACATGGAGTGAGGTGCAACGTACACCGCAGTTGGGAAAATTTTGTGTACATCTTCACAAAATTTTTCCTATAGGGCCGTTTTTTGGATGTCCAGATATACACGGACTCTGAATTCCACTGATGAAAGTAGCTGGGAATGTGGCGTATTGATGTACTGGTTGCATCGTGCTTGCCACGCGAGTATCTCCAGGGAAATTGTGACCGCCGATTTTTTTCAGATTTTTTTCTATTCCGCCAGATTCTCCAGGGCGTTTTTGAACGTTAGAGGCCGCGGGCCTTCCGCCTGCTCCTCTTGCCTTGCTTGCCCAACTGCTCCCAGACATGGGCGCAGACTAATCCCCTCTATGAGATTATCAAACTAGATTTAGTCTTGAATTGAATGGGTTGCAAAAGTGTTTGCAACGAGAAAGAAAAGTAATGTTGATCAACTTTTAATTGAACTATTACTAATTTATGGTATGAATTACCCTGGTATGTGCTTCCAATTGCTTGAGATGAGTATCAGTTCAGCTATTTGCAGACATGTTAGAAATGCTGGCTTGAGAATATTCCTGAGTTTGAGACTGACTCTGAGGGTTTGAGATGTCTTGAGTCAAGTGATTGTAGACCCTCAAATGAACCTATTACTTTCTCTGGCCAAGTGCCATTGAAATTGAGGCGTCATGGGTAAGATGTGGTGAACATTGAACCCTACAAATTATCCCAAGTTGATACTAATAAATATTCATCAACTATTAACAAAAGTCTATAGTTTAATTTATAAGCTTTTTTGTAATTAATACTTTACATTGTATTAATTAAAGGATTTACTTGTGATCAGAAGGATCAGGGCAGCGTGCCATCATCTAAGTAACAACAGAATAATAAAGCTTCAAGTCTAATTACTAAGGAGTTATATCTTAACTATAGTACCGTCTGGTCTATTGTCTTCATACAGTAGACATTCAAAACTCTACCTTACTGAAGAAAAAGAACCAGCCATCCTAAATAGACCTAAAATTCAACAATCTTTTTTTTAGTACTAGATGGTCAAAATTCAACAATCTTTCATGGTGGAGTCTTTATAATCCAGTGGAGGGGTACTTCATATTTGAGGGCTTATAAATATACTCCTTTTATGTTAATGACTTCTTCATAATTATATTTTAATTGCGTTCTGAGAAGTTTCTCATACTGGTTATTGTCCAGAACAACTGCGGGAGCTGATAATATTAGCTTACCAACATGGCTTGGCAGAGATGAATATGAACCTATTACCTTGGTATTGTTTGGACTGGTGGTTCTAAACTCTTGATGAGAAGGGGTGAGACAACATTGATATGCGATTCCATATCCAAGATAGCCATAACCAAGAACTTTTAAATTCATCCTTCTACTTTGGTAATAGTTCCTCCAAACTTTGGTGGGAGGACTAAAACCTCTTTAAAAACATTTAATTGAGTTTTTTACAGTCTTAGGATACTTCGCCCTGATCTCCAGTAGACTATGAATTCTCAAAATGGTCCTAGATCAACAAGGGCAAGGTAATTAACAGCATTGCTGGTTGTATTAATTACTCTGTGGCACCAATTACCTGATAAAGTTAAGCACCTTTAGGTTCCTGGGTGTTATCAGTTTTTTCATTCAAGAAGTCTGTAATGACGAATTAAGCAGGTGAATTTAAAAAAAAACCTGTGTCTTTTTAAATCACTTCAGTTTTAGTGCTGGATTCATTCTCAATGCAAGTGAGATAAGTGATTGGAAATGTTTTGCTTTTAGGTTTTTTGGTCAGTCTGCTTTACAAATACCTGAACCTAAGTCAATCTTACTTTTCCCTGCTCAGCATAGTAGGGTCCTTAAAACATATATCCTCTATATAATTGTTCTTCTTGCAGTAGTTACATCTAGGCTTCACCTCCTTCTTAGGTTTCGCTTCCTCCACAGAATAAACTTTTAATTTCGTGGAGGCCTTTCAGGAGGTCTCTGGCTTGTGTAAAACAATCACATCAAGTAAGGCTTCTTTAATATTTTAAGCTGAATTGAAGCTTCATTTGATAGATGTGATGTACATGGCTAGGTCAGGGTCAAAAGGTATACCAGCAACAATGTATGATACCAAATTAATTCAACGTCTTTGAGGTTAACAGCATTTGGGCCTTAATATAGAAGTGATCAGAAAATTTGGTAAAGTTTCATTTCAGCATAACTCGAATCTCATAAAGGCCAGTTTCTCATACTCAGGCTTTTCTTGGTTCCAAATTCTTTGATGATCGCCTCATTAATTCTCTTCAATTATGCAAGTCTTACATATGAGACACCATAACCTATTAGGGCCTTTTGGCTTAACAAGATATATATGAATACCCTTCTAATAATTAGTCACACCTTCCAATGCAGCTTCATAGATGTATAGGAAAGATGCAATACTTCCTTTGACAAGCGTAAAACTGTCCTTGAAAGTAGGCTTTAAAGTAGTGGTCTCCAGCCCCATTATGTCATTTACACTGGTAGCTTCGGATTCATTAATTAAATAAGGTGACAATCTGTTCAACTTGATGCACAAGTCAATGTGTTTAGTCCTGTAGAGGATTGTAATGTAGCTCCATTTCCTCCAGGGTAAGTCTTGGGGTAACATCGGGAAGATTGATTTTTTATAACAAATTTTTAGCCTCCAAGTTCTTAACGTGGAAGTCCAGATCTTAAAAGTGTTGGTGAGTGTATGAGCGATAAGTTTACAAAAGCTTGTTATAGTCCTCTAATTCCAATACGCTAATTCAAGTCATCCTTCATCTCTTTGCATTCAGTGCTCTGGGGAGATTATTAGCCTCGGCTTTCAGCTTTTCTTTAAGAATGTTCTAGCATTACTCAGCTTCATTGAGGCTACTAGACTTGGTTAATGTCTTCATGACTAGATGATTTACCTCTCATGTCGCTCTCCAATTTGTTAAGCCGCTCATTAATGGAAAGAGTAGATACCTGGGTTTCACGGGATGTCAGATTCTGCTCAACATGGGCTACTTGAGGAATTATATTTTAAGAAATGATGTAGTCTCAGAGGTTCAATGGGCTTCCAGCTCATTATTTCTATGTAAAACTTTCTCTAGATGGGACCTGAGGAGGGTGATCTGTTCTTCCTCCTGGTGAAGGCAAGCAAAAGCTTGGACTACCATTTTTCTATTGGCTTTAATATTTTATTAATGGAGATTGAAAGCAAAGGCGTTGAGTAATCTTTTGGTATTTTGTATGACTCTGAGATGTCCTTTTGGAGAAGCTTCATAGCATCCCACGTATACTTAATAGCACCTGAATCAGTAGTCCACATTTGGTTATAGATTTGAGCAATATAAGAACGATATACTCTAATCAAAGGTGGACGTCCCCTATACTTTTTGATGCTAAACAATATAACTATTCCTAGGCCATTCATAAGGCTACTTCAATATTAATATTATGTTGGGGCTCCTCATTATGGACTGATAGTAAATTCACAATGTGATAGAGCGCATATAAATAAATTGCGTGATATAATGAGTTAGATTAACACTTGATCCATAGCCTTCTGAGAGCATTAACTTCATAAAGTTACAAGAGCTTCCTGTCAAAGGTAAAAACCCTTTCACAGCTGGCTCTTTCCCTGGATTAATGCCTCCATTAGTAAGTCTTGAACTCCTTTATTGAAAATAAAAGTTAGATGATAAGATCAGAATGTCCAAAAAATTTCTTGAACTTCTTTAATTGTGACGATGTTAGGACTCAAATTGAGTCATCTCACAATTTCTTTTGTGCACCCTGCGGGTGACACAATCAAATGGATAACTTCCATGGTGCAATCAATTAGTTGCAAGTACCATTAAGCATCAGCTGAGCCCCCTGTAGTGAGCACCAGCCTGTATTTCCATTTTTTTCACTTAATAATGCTATGCCAAAGAAACCTGACAGTCAATATTAGAAGCCATATAAGACGCATGACAAGCAAATTGTTAGTTTAAAAATTCCAAGTCACCACTTATGTCTCATCATTTAAAGAATTTGTCCTATGGTTATTACGGCGAAAAGGACTTACTGAAGTCAATTATTAAAGCGAGATATAAAATTAACAATGTAACTTTTGTAGTATATAATTTGGGTTTGGATATGTAAAAATTTAAAATATATGCGCCAAAAGAAAAAGAACTAATAAAATAATAGAGGAGAACATCTGTATGGGAGGCTCTTGGTCAGGCAATGCAACACATATAATATAATGCCTTTGTAGCATATTTTTGATAGGGCAGAGACTTATGTTAAAATCTTTTTAAGTCATATGAGACCTGTATTACTTATGTTATTGTTGATCAGAATCTTGATTCTTACCCTTTTGTTGGTTCATCTTAATTAATTGCCCTGTATGTCAACTTTGAAAAAAGCTACCGGACAATCCAATGATCCTGATTTAGATTATACAGGTTTATATCATGGGGCTCTTAGCCAAATTGATCTGACGAAATTTTTCTAATGTTAATTTGAGCCATAATATCTTATGCTTTTTTATGCGATTAATTAAATTAGCTTCTTCAACCCCCTTCTCAGTTCAAGGTGTCAATTTTGTTATGGGAGTCACATATTTTGACATTCTTTTCATCATTTCTGATATCCAGATATCTGACAAATACCATCCACACTGGAATTTAGAACTGTATTCAATAATTTCGCCTTGTTGTCCAATATCAGCACCTTGCTGCATCCTACCACATATCAACTAGGGGGAGTATCAAACTCAGTGCTCGCAATAAGTGATAAAGGTAAAAAGTTTTTGAGTTGGGTAACGTTAGATAATAAGACTCACTGTATGATGTTAACACTTTTATTCCGTAAACAACAGTTAAAAAATACTAATAAAAGCATAATGAGACTTGAGTTGGTGTCATAGTCGTTCAAGGTCAGAAAATAATGAGCTAATATCTTCATCTTTGGGAATATTTGGTTGTGTTAAATTTTGGGACCCAGTTTGCTAATACAAGACCTGACTTCATTTGTAGGTAAGCCAACACCCTCAAGGGCAGTTACAGTCTACAAGGCAATGCTGGGTCCAAGTTGTTACAAGTGGCCTTTCAAGGGGGCTTTAAAAAGATTTAACCCAAGGAACTGGTCACCATATATCTTTTTCAGAATAAAATGACCAAATCAGATTTACAAATAATATGTTAAAACTTAAATATTAAAACTTAATAAAGAAGAGCAACCCAACACCCTATCATTATCAGGGTGCTGCGTGTTAATGTGGGATTTGGGGAGATATTCCAAGCTGAATTAGATAGTCTTAGGGATAATTTCCTATATTGAATCCATATATTAATGGGTTTGAAACCCCAATTTGCACTCTATGGTAAAGACCAACGCTTCCATGCTATTCTTGGGTCAATTTTTCCCAAAAATAAATGTCCAAATTCATTTTTTTCAATTTTAGAGTGTGTTTCATGTCAATCCCCATTTTTGGCCTTTTCTTCTTGAATTCTTGCTCAAATTTGACTCAGGAAAATAATTTCCCCTTTATGGTTTGATCCTGTGGTAATGCCTGCTAGGCGAGAGGCGTGGGGCCTTAGTTATACAGGTTATTATTTTTCTATATTCTGCACAAAGTTGTTTGATTTGTTTACATAAAAAACTACAGATTTTGAAACTTGGATGTTATTGGGATGGGGGTAGTTAAGGGAAATCCATGTGGCAAACAGGGATGGGCAGCAGCAACACATATCCCATACAGGGTATGCCCAGGTCTGAGATCTGGGTGAGGTAAATGCCTTGTAGTTTGAACACTTTTTTATTCTTATTGGATGCACACCCCTGTCCAGCTTGGTGTTTGATAATTGCGGCATTACACATCTGCACATATAGATATAGATAAATTCTAAATGTAATGCCAGTCCTATATGGCGAAGTTTCACACCCATGAACTAATCACACAAAGAACATATCATATTGCCTGGGCTCATCCTTAAATATTAAGAAGAGATCAGCGTGCTATCAGCCAACTTTTACCCTATACAAACCAGTTAAAATGGCACCAGACAGTCTCATTACTCCATATTTTACTAACAGAGGAAGTGCAAGGCATAGATGAGTTTTGGACACTAATGGAGTTCAGACAGTAAGATGAGAATTTTTGGCTATCAAATCATTAATACCTCATTACTCCTTATCTGTAAGTCCCGAGGAACATCTCCTGGCCATTGATTGGGCTCTTTTCCTGTTCCCAAGTAAGAAGGTATCAAAGAGGGTGGCTTTACCCCTTGTTACCCAGGGCAACCTCGCCCACGTGGTAGACAAGCACTGGGTAACAGCTCTTTCACTTCAAATTCCTCCCCCAGTGCCCACACTCACCTCATCAGAACTGGTACAGTTAATTGGGGAAATCTGCGCTGAGATCACTGAGTTGAAATTGATTGACCTGAAATTGAGTGGAAGTCAGCCCAATAGTCAGATTCCATGTAGTTGGAAAGGGTGAAGACAGGCCCATCGGCCAGAATGCACAACAGTTTTAATTCAGCTAATACTATGATTGAAAAAATCAACCCCCCTCAAAATCGTTGGGGATCATCCCCAATGGGCAGGTAACAGCATCAGACACCATCAACAAGGGTTCAAAGCTCCCTGCCAGAAAATTGGGCGTTGCACCTGATGCAACGCCTCTGACTGAATGAACAGCCCAATGAATGGGCATGGGTGGGTTGAGCATCCCAAACCTGTTCCCAACCAAATGGGTCCACCCATATGTGGGGTGGCCTTGGGGGATTCCCGCTACTCATCAGGTCAAATGCCATCATGCCACCATCAGAGATGTATCCAAGCTTCAGTTCAGAGTTTGAGGTCAAACTGACAGTGACTCAGCATACCACCAAATTTTTGATAACAGTTCCCAGTTAAATTATCTGTTGCCCATTCCCAACCAATTTGCCATTTAGGTCAAACTTGCGGTAAATAACCTGGCTTGTTTCTTCTCTAAATTGACCACTATTTAATCAGTTGCATCGCGCTGAGAAAATTGTTGGTCAATTTTCTTTCCTAAATTTTCCATTAAAAAATTCTTCCCATAATCTAGTCTTTTTTATGTTGAAAAATAAACAACCTTTTTTCGCCGACCCTCACACCCCCCTCAGGGTTACTGGACATACTCTTCTGGTATTGCATTATGTGCCTGTATGAGATTCTGGCTCACCTGCAGATATTGGGGAAATTCCTTTCCAGTTCCATATCTGTTGTACCAGCAGCAGTGCCTTTGGCATTCTGGTTTGCCGTTTGGGTGTTTTGGCACCTAGGCTGGCAGGCTGGTCTAATTCTTATTTGCTGTTTTCCTGACAATATCTGGCCAGTTAGAAGACAAGACGGATAGGGCAATGGCCTTGTTTACTGAGTATAAGAATATATTTGTGAATTATGACTTCAATTGGGTTAAGTCCAGTTCGTGCTCTATCATATTTAAATAAAAGCAGCAAATGATTTGCCTTTATCCTATCCATTGGTCCAAGTCAGCGTTCAAAGTCAATAATAAAAAATTGATAAGTTGAACTAAAAGGGATTTCTGTTACCATCTGTCAGACAAGTGTAAGTCTGATATTGTGATAAGAGCGTTATGGATGAAGATGATGGTAAAATTGGCCAAAAGACCCTGGCCAATTTGTGGTGGAATCCATTGAATTGGGGTATAATTTTTTAAATACTATTCAAATTACCCGAATAGTTTGAGTTTAGGGAGCTGGATATTTGGACTCATTGGTGGAATCAAGTGAGCTCTTCTGAGGTCCCTCCCCGCTTTATCAAGTCTAGTTTAAAACCAACACCTAAGCGGGGACACCCCCTTTTATAGGCTTGGCGGTGGTCCCCAAGATGCAACAATTTTTAGCTAACAGGGATTGGCTGAAATATAATAAATTGTTGCCCCATTGGTACGTATTGTCTACTTCAAATTCCCCATCCGTCATTCAGCCAAAGTGAAGCGAGTTTTCTGATCTTTGATAAAAAATCGCATCTTTTCTTATTTAAACTGTAACAAGTCGTTCTGACTTATCATTTAATTCCCTTTGACCCTTGATACAGTTTAAATACTGACTGTTTAGATATCAAGTTTTCGTTTTTTCTTTCCCCATGGCACTAATAAAACTATAAAAATACAACTTTTAAGTTTTAAGTATTCATTTTTTTTATTATCTTCAGCGGTTTAAATCTCCAATTTGTTAGAGTTTAGGCTCAAATTGCACCAGCGAGCTTAAAATATTTTAAAATCCAACAAATGTTGCTCACTACAGTGAGCCCTGTTCACCACAAATCTTCTGTTTACCTATGTCAACTGCATCTGAATCCAATTTAGCTGCTTTAGAACGACAGTTAGCTAGTGCTTTGTGTCACCTTAAAAGGCTTGAGCAGCACTCTTCTCAAGGCTTTTATGGGGCCTCCCCACCATCCATAAACCCCCTCTTCGAGATAAGTTTATACCTGGTATGGGCAGTATAGCAACTTTCCTGTATATTTATGAATTAGTAATGGAAGGAGCGGCTGACCAGCAAAAACTCAGTTACATCTTCCCTTTCTTGAGTTGTATGGCTCAAGTAATAATGGTTCCTCACATGGTCAATCTCAGAACCTGGCCGTAGGTTAAAAAATCGCTTAATGAGGAGTTTATATTCACACAAAGCTTTAAAACGGAAAAAACAGGCCTTTAGGTGCCTTGGTCTGAAAGAGGAAAAATCGACCCCCCTTTTGTTGAGAGATTTTAAAGTAAAAGTCATTCTTTGTTGTTGGCAAAAATGCTACACCTAGATGCTGCCATTGCTGCTATTTTGGCTTGTTAAGCGCCTCTTCCCCCCTTGGCGCTGCATATATCTTTAGTCAAGCGCACCTTCAATACATGTAAGTGATAATAAAGAGGCCTTATTAGCGGTGGCTAATACTATAAAAGTGATGCTAAGCCTGGAGTTATGAGGCTTGTTTCACTATAACCTCTCCAGCTTCTTCTATAGCTATCTCTCTTTTAAATCTACTCCCAAGGAGTTGCTGCAACAATATGTTCCTCCAAGTGAAGAGAAAAAGATGATACTAGCAGTGACGGGGCAGTGCTCACCTCCATCTTCAGCTCCCAAAGAGCAGCTGGTGAAGTTGGCTTTACTTTCCCTGTTCTTCTCTGTCATTAGAGAAGCCTTCTAAAGTGCCTCAATTGTCACGTCCTGCTAAGGCAATATCTCTATCCCCTTTGGCATCTCCTCTGGTCAACTATAGCATAAAACCTGTAGCAGTGGGGCAACCCAAACCCCCTACAACAAAGGCTAAGTATAGAGCAGTAACGATTACAGCGTCTCCTAAAAAATTACCCAGGTGATTGAGCGGCCCCAGGAACCCACTTGCAATAAGGGAAGCCCTGACCTTACCTTTCAACCTATGGAAGCTTTGACGTACATTGAAATCAATCTGATGATGAATTTGAAGTGGATTGTGAGAATGTCGGTCACTATGTCTTAAGAGACCCTTCTGACGTAAAGGTACCCAAAAGTTTGAACCCTGATAGAGTGATTGGACTAGAATTCCTTGCAAACGTATCTCCGCCAAGTGTTGAGGGGATTTGAGGTCATTGACACTGCAAGTGATGCTGACCAGTTTAATGAACCTTGATCCGCCCTAACCAGTGTGTTCATACCCTGAAGTCTATCCAGGAGTAATATACTGAAACAGCCAAAACATGCCTCTACTCTTAAATTAAAGGATGTTATCGCTCTTTCCCCTAAATTTGGTGGAACCTTAACCAAAGTGGATATTGTAGTAAATGGAGTGCGGGTTAGGGCTATCCTTGACACTAGGTCCCCAGTAAACGTTGTGTCGTCATAATTTATCAAAAAAATTAACTGGCCCCAAACCTTGACTACAATCAAGAGTTTGTGACTGCAGGCTTAAACAACACCTGCTCCATTGTGGCGTAATCTTCTCTGCACATCCTTTTTGGGAAGCTCATCCTGTCAACTCCAGCAGCGGTGGCCATAAATAATCATACTTATGATATACTCATTGGTACCCAGTTAATGATCAAGTATGATGGGATTATCAACATGAATCAGGGATTCTCTCACTGCTTAACTACGAGGTCCCCCTGATTTTAACCAATGAGGTGCTTAAAAAATATTTGTTTGCACAGTTGAGCATCCTGTTCCGCTTTGTCCCTACATTATACCACCACAGGATGACATACCAAAATGTTGCCTCAATTAGTGGACGCCTTAAAGGGTATAACATTTTATGCTTCTGAAGAAGTGGTCATCAAGGATGGTGAACAAAGGGTAGTTGGCATGAAAATCACCGTGCAATTCCCACACAACTGCCTACTGCACCCAATTAGCATTGATGGACTTAGTCTTTTGGACCCCAGAGTATTGCCAGGCGTTCTAGACCCAGCTTATCAGCTACCAATCAATCTCATGTTAGGGGAAACTCACCAACAAAAACATGGTCTTCAAGAAGTATCAGAAGATTGGACGAGGCATGTTGTACCTAATTAGGATATTACACAAGTTCACTGTATATGGTCTATGGCTGATATGGGCCTATTTCTGATCAATCGTTATGTACTTTGCCCATTGTTCAAATCTTTGATGATTAAACACTGAAGAGCTTAATAAAGTTCTTAGTTATGTTGACTCCTATAGCGCTATCTTCTCCAAATATGATAACGACTATGGGCACATGAAGGGTTGGACTCATAACATTGACGTTGGTGATGCTCGTCCTATCCGCTCCAAACTCTACTGTAAATTAAAAGTTGAGGAGCTAAAGATGTGGATGGAGCTCAAACAGTTGTTTGACGCTGGGTTTCTAGTACCTTCATAAAGCCTTTGATTGTCCCCTCTTCTAATTATAAAAAAAGAAAAACGGAGGTTATCAGGTGTTATGGACTACCATAAGCTGAATACCCTTACCAAGAAAGACATATACCCAATTCCCCAAATTGATGACACTCTGGCGCAGCTATCTGTGTCCAAGTTCTTCTCCGCCATGGACTTAGCTAGTGGATACTGGAAGATGGATCTTTCTTCACAAGACCAGGAAAAGTACGCCTCTATCTGTAGTGAAGGCCTTTTCTAACCCACTCAATCACCCCAGGAGTTATGCAATGCACCTGCCACTTTTCAATGGGAGATGGATCATATTCTTCAGGATCTTAAGATCAGCTGTGTGGTTTTATAACTTGGTGACATCACAGTATTCTCCAAGACCTTCAACAAGCAACTCAAACATCTAAAAGAAGTGTTAAGGCGTTTGCGGGCATCCACATCAATCTAAAGCCATCCAAATTTACTTTCTTCCAAAAGAAGTTGAATTTCCTTAGGCACTATATATCTCAAGAAGGGATACAACCCCTTCGAGATAAGGTGGAAGCGATGAGTAAGATGGCTGAACAAAACCCTTCAAGAAATTCAAGTATTCTTAGGCACTTGGGGTACAACCATCAATTCATCCCCAAGTTTGCCCAGCTTAGCGAGTCGCTCATACATTCTTAGCTAAGAACATCAGTTCCATTGAGGGTGCTAAAAAAAGGCTGTATTTGAGACACTGAAGGTTCTAAGTAAAAATGCCTATTCTCCATCATCCTGACTATGGAAAGACATTCGTGTTGTTCACAGTTCCTCCAATTATGCTGTTGGAGCTATCTTGGCTCAATTGTATGAGAGTGAAGTCGATCATCCAGTGTCCTACTTTAGCAAAATGCTGTCAAAAGCTGAGCGCAACTACAGCGTCACTGAGAATGAGTTCCTAGCTGTCCTACTCGCACTAAAACACCACTGCCCATTCCTATATGGGTTTTTTTCAAAGTGATCACAGACCACGCCTCTCTAAAGTAGTTGCAGAATATGAAAGACCTCATGGAGCGGTTGTCTCGCTGGTTCTGAAGCTCCAGCATTATGATATGACAATTGAGCATTGGGCAGGAATGCGCCACATGAATATAGATGGGTTAACGCGGTTGCCCATTCTTTACTTGGACAATAGTGAAGCTAAGAGGTTACATGATCTCCTCATGACTCCTGAGACGTGGGCTGTAGAAGATGAGCTAGTACAAAACTGCTAGCTTGGCACTCCCGCAACATCAAGGTGGAGAGCGGTAAGTTATACAAGAAATTAAGAGTAAACTGGTTGCCCTATCTTCAGCCATCTGAGCGAGTACCCGTGATTATGGAGTCTCACACTATCATGGGCCATGGTGGAGTCCAAAAACCTATGAGTGGGCTAAAGAGCTGTATTATTGGGAGGGCTTCAAGGAGACTATAGCTGAGGTACTGTAAGCTTGTCTGACCTGCAAAAAACAATCCAGCTTCAAGACCCATTATCAGTACCAACCTACGACACCCCAACCCTTTTAAACCATAATTTTGGATGTGGTAGGTCCGCTCTCTCAGACTAAAGTGGCAATTGATATATTATGGTTTTAATAGATCATTCCATTAAATGGGTTGAAGCTGTGCCTCTCCCCGCTCAGACTGTAAAGCCATGGTTACTTTCTTGTATCAATAGATTTTTACGCGGCATGGTTGCCCCAAGGTCCTCCTTTGTGACATCGGAAAAACTTTACTTCCATAGTGGTAAAGCTTATTGCCACCTCCATGGGGACACAACAACTTTTATCAGCCCCTATAATCCATCTAAATGGTGATGTCAAAAGAGTTAATGGGACCCAGGTCTCTATACTTCAGAAAATGGCCAGTTCAGACCCTCTCCACTGGGACCTCTACTTAACCAGTGAACTCATGGCCTATTATATTAGTTACCATTGTATCATTAGATTTCCCCTTTCCATGTGTTATATAGGCGAGAACCTGGGGTACCAGCTTTATTGGCCAAAGATTTCTTCTCTGAAAGGACTGATCCTGAACAAGACATGAAAAAGTTGGCCTAGAGCATTATCCAATTGCAGTTCAAGGCTATGACTAACTTGGAGAAGACTGTTACTAAAGAAGGTCAAGCTGCCAATGAGAGCCGGGCCCCTCTTCCATCCTTCCAAATATCTGACTTGGTACTGTATTACCACAATCGGATTGCTCCTAGGAGTGAGAAGCTTGTAAATATCTGGGAGGGCACATTTGTAGTCACATTTAGGCTAGGGGATGAATACTCCATTAATCCCTTGCTACTGGAGTCACCATCAACTAGTACATGACCAGTATTTATGCCTTTACTCTCCCTAACGCTTTTAAAGGGGTACTTTCAGACAAGTGCAAGTCTGATATTGTGAGAAGAGCTTTATGGATTAAGATGATGGTAAAGTTGGCCAAAAGACCCTGGGCAATTTGCAGTGGAATCCATAGAATTTTGGGCAATAGTTCTTTAAATACTATGAATACTAGGCCGAATAGTTCAATCTTAGGGAGCCAGATTATTCTGACTCATTGGTAGAATCAAGAGAGCTCTTCTGAGGTCCCTCCCCGCCTTATCAAGTCTAGTTAAAAACCAACACCTAAGCGGGGACCACCCCCTTTTATAGGTTTGGCGGAGGTCTCCCAAGATGCAACAATTTTAGCTAACAGGGATTGGCTGAAATATAATAAAGTGTTGCCCCATTGATAAGTATTGTCTACTTCAAATTACCCATCCGTCATTCAGCCAAAGTGAAGCGAGTTTTCTGATCTTCAATAAAAAAATCGCATCTTTTCTTATTTGGACTGTAACAAGCCATTATGACTTAACATTGACTTTTGACCCTCGATAAAGTTTACATACTGATCAGTTGGATATTAAAGGGTTTGTTTTTTCTTTCCCCCGTGGCACTATAGAACTATAATATGAATTTATATTTAAATTTAAATTTAATGCGAGGAAGGCCGACCATGGGATGGACACTTCCAAATTTGACCCAAAAAACAAAACTTAGTAACAGGAAGGCACCCCAGAGAAGCGATGCTATCTCTTGTTGCCAGCGGGAACGCCACTATGGGGAGGGGAGGGGACGTGTGAAGGGGCCGTAACCACAATTAAACACTTGTGGATGAAAGGGTCTAATTTGATGAACCAAACTGGGAACCAGGAGGAGACCAGCTGTCGGTGACGCGGTGGGAGGTCTTTAAATATCCACGCCTGAAAGTGGTCCACCAAATGAGACCAGAATCGGTGGATAGCTTCTGGGAGGGTGGGTGTGGAGCCTGCTATGGCATCCAAGACAATTGTGTGGATAGTCCAAATGGCGATTGCAACCACCTGAGCACAGAGGGAGGGTGGAAGGGGGAGGCCATTGATAAAGCAAACATATCTCTTGACAGACTGAAGGGATGTGTTTGATACTGGCCAAGCAGACGTTGAACTTCGCGCCATATCACTCTAGAGGTAGGACACTTCTCCATGCGGTGGAACAGCGTTCCATACTGGCCACACATGACGCAGGATGAGTGTAAAGCGTTAGAGCGCTCAGCTATATGGTACACCCGCCTCAGGCAGCGCCACATGGGAACAGATTTGAGGCTGCAACAGAGGATGGTGTGCATATTTCCAAATAGTCTTCTGAGTCTCAATGGAGTAAGGGATGTCCATCATATCTAGGTAGTCCACCCTGGAAAGGACATGGGTCCGTGTGGGGATCACGCCATCTTGGATGGGTAGCCCCTGTACCTCTTGTGTGAACTGAGGAGAGGGGCGTCCTCTCTGGGATGTGTGTCCACTAATACGAATTCTTCACTCAATGCTCCGCATGGAGAGGAGGATTCGTTTGTAGTGGGTTTTAGTCCCGTGAGGACCTGTGGCTGATGGGTGTGAAGCCAGGTATTTTATCAAGGAGTGAGGGTTCGATGGATTGTTAAGGCCCAAGGCACAGGAGAAGTTGGAGCGGGCTGCGCGTGACCAGTGTTGAGAGGGAGCGTAGGGGGAAGTGACGGCTGCAATCCAGGTGCCCAGGATCTTGGCAGCATGGGCTTTGAAGTCAAGCAGGCCCATGCCACCATGATGATGAGGGCCAAACATGACTCTAGCCGTACTGGTGGTGGGCGGCCTGACCAAAGCCATCCTTGCAGAAGGGCATACAAGGATTTGAAAAAGCCTGGGGAGAAGGGGATGGCGTGGGCTCCAAACCAGACTTTGGAGAGAAGCATAGAGTTGGCTAAAACAACCCTGCCAGTAAGGGAAGTAGGGTGGGATCTGAGGGAAGCGATGCGCTTTGTCACGTTGTCTAGTATATGACTTTCTATTACTGCTGATGCGTATCCGCCTGCCTCCACCCACACGCCCAGATGGCGGACAGGCCCTATGGTAGGGCGTGGCACGAAGGGGAGCACTAGTGGGGCAGTGTGGGGTGAGCAGGGAGGGCGAGCACATGTACGAGCAGATGGGCTGGGCTAGGCACTGGTCGCTGGGGCCCAGCAGGTTTGATACTGACCAAGGAGGATGATTTCATTTTTGGAAGCGTTCAGTGAAGCATTACTTACCCAGGAATACTCCTGGATGAGAGCTTCAAGTGCGCGTGTGTATTTATTATTAGACACCTCAACCACACAGTCATCTGCAAACTCCATCATCTTGACTGGGGCTTAGCCTGGTACATGGACCCCAGTGAGTTGGGCATTCACGTTTCGAAGTAGTGGGTCAAGGCTGAAGTTGTATAAGAGTGGGCTAAGGGGGTCCCTTGTCGCAAGCCCCTTTGAGGGCGGACTACTTCTGTTAGGAAGCCAGGGCCACATACTGCCAAGGTTGCAGATTCCGTGAGCAGCATCACCCAGTTGATGAAGTGAGGGGGTAAGCATAATTGTTGGAGGCAGGCCCTGAGGATTTCCAGCTTAATCTAACATAGGCCTTCTATTTGTCCAAAAATACAAGTGCCCCAGAGGCTGTGGACTGGCATGCGTTAGCCACAGAGTGCACGTTGTCCCAAATTGACCTTCTGGGTATGAAACCGAATTGTTCTGGGAGATGGTGGCAGATGCTACAATCCCTAAACGGTTAGCCATGATTTTTGTTAAAATTTTTGTATCCGTGTTAGTTAAAGAAATGGGGCGCCAGTTGGCTAAGTCTAGCTTGTCCCCTTTCTTGAAGAGTGAGATGGTGAAGGCCTCTTGTCAATTTGGTAGGAGGCGCGTTTTAAAAAGGCTCTGGTTAAGTGAGGCAAGCAGCAGTGGGGATATATATTATAAGTACTTTTTATAGAATTCATATGGAATGCCATCTGGGCCTGGGCATTTCTGATTTGGTGCACCGCGGATGGCTGTCCATAGTTCATTTAGAGTAATCAAATTCATTATTTCTGGGTATCAGGAAACGGTGCAGATGTGGGTTTGGTTAAAAAATTCTGCCACTTCGGCCAGCTGAATTGGATCAGATCAGTATAACTTGTAGCAATACTTTTGTATTTTGATTGCCACTTCAACTGGCGTATCCACGACGGAATCATCCAATCTTTGCACCTGTGTGCAGGTCATGCTCTGGCATGGTGCAAATTTTTTTAAAAAATATGCGGTGCACTTGTTGCCCTCTGTAATGCATTTGGCCCTGTATTGAACAAAAACCCAATGTTTGTGTTGCCTTTCGAGCGCGTTGAGGTGGGCGGCTGCTTCCTCCCACTTCTGGCCCTAAGCAGGGCTGTAGCCTTTGGCTGGGATATTGGACTCCAGGTGTGCCAACTATGCCAGAGCGCGCTAAATTACAGCCGATGTGGCTCATGAGCATCAGGAGGAGTAGTGGCAAGAGTGGCGGATGGTATACTCTTTGAAGGCTGACCATGTGGAGATGGGGTCCGCGCAAAATGGTGTAACAAACTCTTTTGCCAAAGTTGCTGATTCCACCCAAGTAGAAAATCCTGGTGATGCAAGTTCAGGAGGGCGGAGTTTGCACCAATGTGGGGCCTTAGCCACTGTGACAGGTAGGTGGTAGGTTATCGAGACCAGCCAGTGGTCAGAGAATTCAATTTTTTTGTTTGGAAGTGGGGAATGTGAGGTTGGATTTTGCCGGCGTGAGGATAAGGTTGATGCGGGTCATGGACCTTAATTGACCATTGTGGATGCGGGGGCGCATCATGTTTTTGAGCAGTGGGGCTTGCCGCGGCAGTTCATCTATTAACCCAAGGGTGGCCTTTAGAATGTGAAGTTCTACGTGACCCTGGGGGGCATGGGAGGAGGAAGGCCAACGGTCCATGGGTGTGTTTAGCCAACATTTCATGTCGCCAACTACAAAAGGGTCTGGGGGTAACAGGAGGTATTTGACCAATGAGAAAGATTCCTTACGCTCTCGTGCACAGGTTGGGACATAGATATTGATGATAACATGTGCCACGTCAGCCCATGAGAAAGTGATAATGAGGACTCGGCCATTGAGGAAGGATTCTGACAATAAAAATTTGAAAAAAATTGTTTTTCTGAACTAGCACTCCACAGTGCTCTGACCAAAAGGATAGGGAAGGGAGGAGCATGGTTTTCCAAGAATCCTCAGAACCTCGAGGATAGTGGAAATCCTGGATGGCCAGGATATCCACAGGTAAATTTTTTTGTAAAAAACTCATTTCCTAGCCTGGGATGGCGAGGCCTTGAGTCTGGCGATATTCAACATCCCTAAAGTGAAGGCTTCACCCATCGTACCTTAGGTGTGAGGGGGTGGGCACCCAGGCCCACTAGCCTCCTCTAGATCCCCATGGGCCTTCACGGCAGTGCAGGTATTTGAAGCAATGCTATCAGTAGTTTTGTTGATTTTAGCAGAAAGGTTTGCATTGGCTTTTGCCTTTGCTTTTGTTTCCCCGACGTTGAACGAATTTTTTGTGGTGTGAATGAGTTCTTAGCACCAATGTTCGGGCAAAAAAAAATTTCAGGTAGGTTGGACCCCAAGTCGGTTTCAACTGGAGCTTGGTTGCAAAGATTGGGTGAGATCAAGTCACGCATAGGATTCTCAGATTAGGTGGCCCAATTGGCATGGGCTTCCCAATCTGATTGGTTGAGGGATTCTTGAGTTGCTTCTGCCACAAAGGTTTTGATGTCCTCCTGGCGTTGGTAGTGTGGGATAGCGGTGGTGACTTTGGCCGCTTCCTTGGCTGTGGCCCTGCGGGCCTTCTTGGCCTTCTTCCACTCTTGCAGGGAGATAGGTTTCACCAGTAGGTAGCAGCCTTGTGCTCCCCACAGGGAAGCCTCTTTGGTGCTTGTGGTTGGTTTGTAGTGCGCCTCTCCACTGGCCATGGCCGCCGAGGGGTGCTCTTGGAATGTGATGCCCTCCTTGGTGGGGCATGCATGTGCCTTATGGCCAAACGCGTCACAGTGGTTGCAGATGGGGGTGCGCTGTCCACGGTTACCCAGAAAGGGTGGGTGGTATGCCCTTCAATATTGATATATGTGGAGTGCGGGATCTGGGTTAGGTCCCTCTGCAATCTCCTTGGTTGGGGTCAGAACTGCGATGGCTTTGCCGGTGCACAGGTGTGGCATCATCATAAAGCATTTCATCTTGAAAGATTGTATTTCGCCATATACGGTGAGACCATCTTTCAGGTGCTGCTCTAAATTGGCACGTTTTACTGTAGTAGGAAAAAAGTCAACCGTGAGGAAAATTTGGTTAGATTTTGTCCATCTGGTACGTTTGGTTTTGATGACCCATTGCCCTTTGGGGAGGTCAATCACTACATGCACCACAGCAACTTCATCTGCTGCCTCCTTATTTTTGAAACCGAGGTCCAGCCAACTGCATGACATGGAGTGAGGTGCAACATACACCGCGGTTAGGAAAAAAGTGTGCACATCCCCACAAAATTTTTCCCATAAAGCTGTTTATTGGATGTCCAGAAACACATAAACTCCATATTCCACCAACGAGAGTGGTTGGGAGTGCGGCGTGTTGATGTACTGGTTGCATCGCGCTTGCCAAGCAAGGATTTCCAGGGAAATAGTGACCGCCAGTTTTTTTTATTTTTTTAAACCGCAAGTTTCTCCAGGGCAACTTCAGATGATTGAGGCCGCGGGCCTACCACCTTCTCCTCTTACCTTACTTGCCCAACTGCTCCCTGACATGGGCGCAGACTAATCTCCTCTGTGAGATTATCAAACTAGAATCAGACTTGAATTGAATAAGTTGCAAAAGTGATTGCAACGAGAGAGAAAAGTTACTATAAAACTATAATAAAATACAAATTTCTAGTTTTGTGTTAATTTATTATTATCTTCAGTGGTTTAAATACCCCATTTGTTGCGTTTAGGCTTACTTAGCACCAGCAAGCTTAGTTTTATCCTAAATCAAACACCACCCAAGAGCTGGTGGGCAAATCTATCCTATTTGTAAAAGAGAAAGATGGGTTTAATTAGTAGTAATTGACTACCAGAGAATTAACAATACAAAGAAAAAGGATTCTATCATCTTCTGAGAATTTAGAATGCGCTTGATTGTTTATCCAAGAAAAATACTTCTCCGCTATGGATCTAATCTCTGGTTACAGGCAGAATTAGTTGTCTTAGGAAAACAGGACAATTTTATAAAATAATGACCCATGAGCTGTTTTAGCCTAAGAAAACGACACAGGGGCTGTTTACCCCTTTAAATTCTAATGGTCCATGTTCACTGTTGCAATTGAGTAAAACTGGACAAGATTATCGCAGTTATTTTCACTCAAATATGTAAATTGTTTGTAGACAGTATACCGTAAATAAACATAAAGCTTAAAGAAATAAGATTTTCTAATTTATCATTCCAAATATGACGTAGTCTCAATAAGCGCTTCCAGTTTATATATTTGTTGTGAGCATAAAAAAATCTTTTACTGATATAAAAGAAACCAGAATGCGTATTGGCGCTGCCCCTTTTTCAATATATGGCCTTCTCCAATATATACCCTAGCCTTTAATGATTCAGTTTTCTTTGCTGCTTCCAAATATCCTACCATTTCTCATTCATGGTCCACTAATGAGCGGTTTCATGTTGCTGCTGAAACTGTGTGGCAGTCTGTCTAACATCTATTACATATTGAATGTCGCCTGTCCAATGTCAGCTACAGCTTTGGGGGTATTGATTTTCTTAGTGTTTTTTGTAATCTTTAATTCTTGGGAAAAACCCTGATAGGGGGACTGGGCGCACAGTCAAAAACTATATAGGCGATTTAATTATTTTTAAAGCCATGATTGTATGGCTAATAATTCATAAATGCTTAACTTTAGGGTTGGAAAATGATAGCGAGTTATCAATGGCAGATTGAATGTAATCAAGTTGCTGAGGGATTCAGATAGCAGGCAATGGTACCAGCGAAATCTATAAACCATTTTATTATGTTACTGAGGTAGTTGATCTCATACGTTTAGTCAAACCTAGATCTCAACATAGTTCCTCACTTATCCAAACATAAGGAAATGAAAATTTCTCTGCAGTCAGTACTAGAAATTGGTAGAGGAGGCTGATGTCTCAGCAACTTGCTGAAATAATTTTAAATTTATTGTGCACTTTGTTGATTAAGTGCCATAAGGTGGGGTACTTTAGCATGTATTTATTTGATCAAAGTCTTCTCTATGATATTGAATGGCCTCTTCCAGATGTGTTCAAGCTTACTCATCCTCATAAACTTATGGTTAATGTAGTGGAATATATATTTCCTTATACAAGGAAGGGCGAATAATGGCGGCTCTGGTTGATGCGCTCTCTACATCCCTTTTTAAGGCCAGCACGTTAAGTAAACCTCAGTTTAGAGATTTCTATATGTTTCAGCGAGGTTCTCTAGGTATAGACTGGGGCACAATCCATATCTGATAACACAGGTGTATAGGATTAGAGGTAGTGCGGGTTTCACACAGGAGCTAAAAGGGTGATCTTCTCATGGATTAGTGGAATGGGATATTGTATGCAAAGACAGAAAAAGGCAGGAGGAGGTTCTAACTGGACAGTCTGCTGACGTCAAATTTTACAGGATGCCAACATTGAGTTACATTGACATTATCCACTGTAACACTGTTTTAAGGTGATACCACTCAACAGGATCCGCAGACCCCCATAAAATTGTTAAGCATGGCAATTATCTAAGAATTAAAGATAGTGCAATTGTTCATCAAAAGAAAACATGGGCATCCGTGTTTATAAGTGATACTTAAAAATAAACTGATGTTGCTGTGGCCTCAGGTCTCTGATCAGTTTGGTTTTGACCCCTTTTTTGTAAGATGATTGATAGCCACCATATTGTATCTTAATTGGTTTCTGTTGGTGGTTAGCGACCCTATGATGTCAATCAAAAGGATGTGAAAGCGTAGTTAATCTTAACCAGCTATTACAGAGTGCTTTAATGATATGGTACTATTACTTGGCACTCCCTGCATCGGCTGAGGGCTTTGCATATATTAAACAGTATCAATTCCTTGTAGTTCTGTTCCTGTTTCTCATACATCTTCTTAAATCCTTTGTGAGCGCATGGCTTTGTGAGCTCCTAAGATAAGATCCATATGCTTGGTTGGTCAAGGTATAATGTATTTGCAGGCTTCTATTAGTTCAAAGATTTTCCAAACTTGACAGTGATATTCTTCACTAATTGGTCCAAAGAGCATGGTAATTCTTCTGGCTCATTACAGTATTCCCTGCTCAGCAGTTTGTTGTAAATACCATACACCATGTCAGCGGTCAATGTAATAGTAGAGATCTGAAACCTTTCATCAGCATTCCGATGTCTATGCCAGGCTGGTTCTGAATCTCAAATATCTACGGCTAAAACTTCAGCGCCAAGAGAGCTATATGACCATATGGCTCCTAGATGTTTAGTGGCCATCTAAGTAGTGCTTAGTTACAACCTTTTTTGCACCCTTTAAATGTAGATTATGAACTTCTTACACTTAAATCACCACTAAAAATTCCTTCTCAGCAATGGAATAAATCTGTTCATGTAAATATAATGTCCAGCTGCAGTATGCTGGTAGATGCTCTACTACCTCATCGTTGATCTGAGTCAACATGACCCCATATGGTAGCAAGGAATGATTCCATTTGAGATATGATTTGTTTAAGATTTATTTACATGAGTATTGACACTAAAGCAAGACAGGTGAAAAGTCTCTTATAAAGCCAGCTGACAGTTTGTCATCCATACAAATTGGGGCTTTGTTATCCTACAAGTGTATTAGCAGCTCCCCTATTTACTAAAAATTTTGTGAACAACCAGTAATAGCCAACCATCTCTAGGAGAATCTGGATGTTCCGCTTGCTTGATGGCGTCCCCATATTCTCAATGGCCTTCACTTTAGCCGCGGGGCCATAGGCCTTCTTTGTTTATTTTGAAGCCCAGGTACTATAGTTGTTCTAGGAAGAAGTTATAACTTCTGGGCTTAACAATCATGTTGAAGCTTTATCTCAGAGCAACTTAATCCAGATGCTGCAAGTGCTCGTTGAACGTCCTCAAGAAGAATTTTTATGTTGTCCAATTAAATCATGATGCAAGAAACCTTAAAATCTTCCAATATACTGTTTATGGCGCTGTTAGAATGTGGTTGTTACATTAAATAACCTTTGCGGCAGTTGCATGGGATGGAATATCCCTTGGGTCGCTATGATGGAACAAATATCTAGTTATTCTGCGGACAAATCTATCTGATAGTAGCCACAAATTTATCCATAGTAGAGAAGTTTTTTGCTCCACAGAGATGGTTGAGTACAACATCCATTATTAAAAGGGTAAGAGTCTGTCTTTTTAAGATGTTGAGTCTCTAGTGGTTGATTACCACTTAAAATATATCCAAGCTTTTTTTAAAATTAGGACTAGCAACACCTAATACTTTTTGATAGTACGTGCATCCCATTATGAGCCATCTGGTTGGTCTCTTAATTAACAACTTCATTTTCCATCATCAACCAGAGGATGGAATGGAAGTGTATTGACGGATGGTTCTCAATATCAATATGATCTAGCACTTTTTGGTACATCCCAAAACAAAGATTTTCAGTTGCATAAAATAGTGTATTTTTGAATAAGGCCTTCAGCTGACCCTTTATGTCTCCATTCGGGCAACCAGGGGATGCATGAGGTATGACTAGTGAAAACCTTGTGACTTTTTTCCTCCAACCCAAACTCCTCCAGCATCTAAACTTGTGTAGGCCTTGCACTTCTTTTTAAGTATTATATGGAAGAAGGCGAAAATTTGATGCCATTTTACATGCATCTGGTATGAATAGAGGCTATCTATTAATAAGCTACATCTATATAATCTGGGAGAATGAGCTTTCATCTAAAATTGGTTTTGGTGTGAGAAGTTGAAGGGCGTGAACACTTTGCTGTATATTGCTGGCATTGTTTTCAGATTAATATCTGTGTTTGGTAATAACCTGATGGCCATGCAGAATGATCAATTAGCAGCCAGCCCTCATTGGGATGACATACAATCTAAAGATCTGATGAGGGATATCAAGTTTGAATGCGCGCTTTTTGATAGCTGATGTATTATCTCATACTTGAAGGCTTGGCTTACAAACAGTGGAGCTATTCCTCAAATTTCTGGCCACTGCTCTTGTAGTAATAAAGAAGGTTTTAGCTGAATATCACTAGGTTATTCTCCTCAAATTTGAAGGTTGATTCCATAAGTTCTAATGTAGAAAGCAAAAATGAGTATATTGCAATATCCTTAATTAAATCAATAAAATGAACCAATACAACTAAGGAGCCAAAACTTAGCGGCAGTGCACTATAGGCTCTTACAAAAATAGTTGAGTGGGTCTTTTCAGTTCCTTATTCTTTGCGGTAGTCAATATCTGGCAATAGTCCCAGTTCCTTAACTACCTTAATCAATATAATACTGATAGGGGCCCTGATATCTATTATAGTCCTGACCTAAACCTTGCCCACTCTAATATTAACGTATGTACTCTTAGAATATTAAGAATTAGTGGTGTTTATTAGTGATACTATAAGACTATCAACTTGCCCCAGTTGGGACTGTAATTAACGCAGAGTAGGGGGCTATTTATATCTATTTCTCTAAATAAGTCACTTCTAACACCATCTTTTAGTAATTCATATTTCTAAAAGCAACAGGTGATCTGTACTGCTTAAGCTTCTGTACGTATGGGTTTATTATCACCTTGGCTGCATGGTCAATATTGTTCTCTTAGCGTGAGTGAGTAGTAAATGCTAGGTACGTCATCAGCTACAATGAGCCAAAGAGTCAAAAGCGTTGTGTTTTTGTGGGGTTGTCTAGAAATATGTTGGCATCCTTAGGAAGTAGAAGATCCCATTTCTTCTCTGCCCACTCTCTTCTTTGTTCCTTGGTGTCCTCCAATTCCACATGATGCATCTTGGGTTTGGGCCCCTTAGCGTTGCAATGAATACTTAAGGTCCCTTAACGCTGCTTAATGACACGTGATGTGGAGGATCTCTGGTCTTCAAGGTCTGGTGGAAGTTGAAAAGTTCTCTTCAATGTCCTTCTGACAGGTCTTGCTTAGGATCTCATGGATATTGCGATACCCCTTATTGGGTCTGACAAAGGTAGCAGTACAGCAACAGAGATAGTAACCTATCTGCAATACATTATATTCATTTCTTTACTTGGGTTAGCATGAACCAGCATAGTACTTTGTAAGGAAGAAGCTTTTTGTAAGCCAATCTGTGCTCTGCTGTTATTAGAGATCTTCACGCCATATAGCACCTGAGCCTCATAAAAGAGATTATAAACTTCATTATCTGTGGATTTTTTAAAGAAAATATTGCGGAATGCGGTCTTACTGGTCGTCATCATCTCTGCTCATCCAAATCCCTTTACAGTAATGTTCTTTACATTTATGTAAAACAGTCCAGTTTTTCTAATCTTAAGTATCACCAGCTACTGATTCTCTAGGTCCACCAAGTTCATAGTGTTACAGCTTAGTATTGTCACACTTGCTGTCTATGCAAATCTCAAATAGCAAAAGGAAGGTGTGTATGTGTCCTTTCTTCTCAAACTTTGCCAAGTTAATGGGTAAAATCTATAACCGCCTGCATCCTCAGTTGCTCAGCTTAGGATTCATTGTGAAGATGTTTAGTTCCATATTGCATGATATTTAGCCAAAGTTTATGCGTGTTAATTTTGATGGACCAAGGAAGGGAGTAGGGTGAGCAGGTATCATAACGCACTTAACTTTAAATTTAGAGTGGCGCAAAGAGTTTTTTGGATTAGTTGTTTGACTTTATCTTTTCAGGGGTGGGTACCAAAATCAGAACCGCCGGAATATTTCATCCTGCAAGTTTTTGTCAACTTCATAGTGGGTCCATTAGACTAGACTTGTATGCATCAGTGAATATTTCTTTTATTTCTGGCAGGAGGTCCCTTATGGCATGTACAAATTTGCTTCTGATTTCATCCTGAAACTTGCCTATATAATGGAAAGATATTGACACTCAATATACATGGATTGATTGATCTTTTACAGTATAATTTCCACAGTTGTGAGCCAGGCTTTCAAGAAAACGCTTTCTTCAGTGAGGTATGTGATTCATAGGCCTTAGCCTGTTCCAGGTTATTCACTGAGCCATTTTCTCTATAAAGATGGTTTTAGGATTGGATAACTCCATTCAGAGACTAAATGAGACTACGTATCCTGTCCTGACTGGCCTCAGTGCTTCACTTAAGGTCATAAATCTTGTTGTTATGATTAACTATGTCCTAGAGGCGACCAAGATGCTGGTCCAATTCTTCTACCAACTGCCTGATGGAGCAATTATCTGATCATGGTCCTCTCAATCCAGCCTCCTTGGCTGATTGCTGAACAACTTCTATCGCAGTTATTCCTCAACCTGGTTGCAATGATGAATTATATCAGCTACCCATTTGTTGACACCCCACGATGGTCCAGTACACGCCTATGATGCAAGCCACGTTTGCATGCAGTTGGTCAGCAAGTTCATCTACTTGGTTTTGGCTTTGACTGCCCGACATTGGTTGTTAAGAATGACCACTTAAACTTATTAAAAGGCGCTGTTCAAATGGTCAGCCAGTGATTTGTTTCCCAACGTTGAGCCCCTGAAAACTCACCTAGTTAGCTGATCTTGAATTGCTGCCAATTAAAATCCGCGTGGTCTTTTGGATTAGCTAATGTATGTCTAGTAAATCCAAATAATACATTCATCTGAGTAGCTTTCTTCTTGATTATGGCAGACATCATGATTTTAAATAAAATTAGTCTGCATACAGATAGTCCTGGGTTTTATAACATTTTGAACATCCACAAGTGGTCTTCATTGATAGCTTTGGCGGATAGATTATACCTGTGAAGGAGCCATTACATGACCTCTTTGACGTGTTTATATGGTGCGTTAGATATCCAATCTAGATAATGGGAGGCTAGCAGTCTAAGAGCATGAGATCCAAAGTTGGAGCGTCATTTAACTCATTTTCTGAACTGGTGAGGTGGAAGTGGTCTTAGTTGTCATCAATATCCATGGGTTGAGTGTTTACCCTGTTTCTGAATCCAGTAGTAAAATGACTGAGGACCAGCCTTGTGAAAGGTGGTTCCTTAACTACTTCTATAGTTTTGTCAAAAAGTCCCCCTATATTGAGAACAAGAATGTTGCAATCAAGACTACAATTGGGGTAAGATTGGCACAGGTAAATTTTCACTCAAATAGTTAAATCTGTATGAGGAAAGTATACCTCAAATAAAAGTAAGACTTGATAAAGAATAAGTCTTTATTGCTTATAAATTTTTAAACTGCCGTAGTCTCAATGGGGTGCTTACAGCCCTGAAGATACAAATGAGAGTATACCAAAGTTTTAAAGATATAGTATTAATCAAATATGCATTGACGCGTTCTTCTATTCAATACAAGGCCCTTCCAAATTATATTATGGCCTCTAAAGAGCCATCCTTCCTTTCAGCTTCCAAATCACCTAGCATTTACCATTTATGGTCCTCTAATGGGCTTTTTCAAGTTGCTGCTAAAACTTAGTGGTCTTCTGTCTAGCATCTAGTATATATTGTAGATCTTCGAGCAATGTCAGGTACATCTTTGGGGGTATTGATTGTCAGAGTAGTCTAGTAATCTTTAATTAATGGGAAAACTGGTTAGGTAAAATGGGTGAACAGTCAACAAATCTATAGAGCTTGATTCCGCTGAGTCAAGGTATTATATAGAATTAATTCAAATATACTTGAATTTAGGGTTGGATAATGCTAGCGTACTAGTGATGGAAATTGGATAAGAATTGATCTGACAAGAGATACAAATAGCAGGACATGGTAGCGGCAAAGTCTATAAGAGCATTCTTTACTGCTGTGGTTGTTCTCATATGGATGGTCAAACCTTAATATCAACAGAAAGCATATTGATCAATCTTAACGTATTGCATACTAACCACTTAACTGACAACTGTTTTTGAGCAGGGTCAGTGAGTACCTACAACCCTTAGATGAAGTCTTATGTTAGCTTTCTGACGCTATCCTAAAAAACAAACATAAGAAAAGCAAATTCTTCCAGGATCATCCTGAGTACTTAGGCTATGTTATTGACAGACATGGCTTTTGGCCCCATCCAGCCAAAGTGGAGAACATTGAAAAGATGAATGTTACAACAAATAAACAGGTAGTTAGGGTCATCCAAAGGATGATTGTTTGTTATTGGTACAATATAGAGATTTTTATAAAATAGGATATCCTCTCCCCATCTTAAATAGTGGAAATAAATTGAGTAGATGATGAACTCCTAAATGGCTTTTGATTTTAATGTTGTACTTGCTTCGCCTCAGCATCAGTACTCATTTATCTGAATTTTATAAAACATCTTTAATCTAAATGGACGTGTTCCTCACCAATAGGGGGCTGTGCTGTCTCAGATTGATGATGAGGGAGAATATAATACTGTAGACTACTGAAGCCAGGATTAAAACTTGCACAATAATAATTACACCATTTTTAAGGAGGGGTGCTTAGCTTCTAACGCATAAAACAAGTTTATAGTTTTTTTTATGAAATGCACTAAGAAGTGGTAACCACCACACTAAATCAGATGGCTGCAAATCTTAAGGATCCAGGAGAACACCTAGACTATTGGACGCTGAACAAGCAGGCTTATGACTTCAAATTTAGCATCACCTGGTTCAAAACTTAAAAACGTTGATAAACTGTCTCAGCTTCCCACTGTCGCTTTGACTGCCAACATGGCAGATAACATTTACAACAAAATGCATAACCAATTACTTGACAATAAACCAGAATAAGTGCAACGTGCACTAACCAAAAGATGAAGATTATTATTGTTAATGATGGAAAGCACTTTAAGTTAATAGATGGCTGCGATTTTCTGATACAACTAAACAGATGGATCTTATTTTCAGAACTTTAAATTCACGGGTGATGGAAGGTTCAAGAAGATTTAAAAAGCAGCTGAAGCAATACTAACACTGGGAATCAATGCAATCAATATACATGAGGCCATTATATGCTGTAGAGAGGTACAGGTGAAAGCACAGGAATCTAAAGTAGCTGATATTAAGTTGTTTAAAACTAACTTCAATTTTACAAAAACATTAATTGGTGTGTTGTAAAGCTGCTACACATCAGTGGTAATATATCTATTAATTGTGGTAGCTATCAACCAGATTACAAAATGGGTTAAATCCTAACCAATAAGAGACCTTGGGCCACAACGTCCACTTGATTTTATTTCAATAAAACATCATTTACAAACATATGTGCCCCTTTCATCTTAGCAGATAATGGTACTAACTTCAACTTTCAGGTGATTGCTAATTTCAAAAAAATGATGAGAAATTGGGGTGTTAAATTGGTCTGATCACCATCAGTTTATGCAAAATTAATTTAATAATTATATCTTAGCTAATTATAAATAAGATATAATCACTTATTGAAAGGGGAGGATACCCCAGTGGTAGAATAGGGACCTCTACCGCTGCCTCCAAAAATTTGATTCCAGTAGAGGAACTTTGGGTAATAGATGACTATGACTGTGTTGGCGTTGCGAACCAGTGCCCTGAACTGAGATAGCGAATAGAAAAGGTGGTCCATGGAGTTCCTGGCCAGTCATACGCCATGCATGGAGGTTTTCTGAATTTTATCCTCTTTTCCCATTCATTTGATTTCCCCTCAATTGGTGCGGTATTATCCCCAGGTTGGCCCACCTCGAATAAAACTTAAAATAATCAGTTATTAAGTTCTAAAGTGGGTGGCACCTGACTTCCTAAGTAGTTGCCAAAGCTATATGAAATTAGTTTTGTTGATTTTGACTTGGCGCTGTAGGTACAAAAAATACTTTGGATCAAAAAACTTTATAAGCCCGCCGGTGTAATTTATGCAAGCTTGATATAAAAATCACATTACCTTATGGTTTAGGCGTTCAAATCCGCTAAAATTTACTATTGATTTATTAATTCTTTCTTGTCCTCCATACCGCTGTAAAATATTTTTTATGAGGATTCATATTTTTATGGCCATCCACCAGAACCTTAACTACAATCTGTTGATTACAACTGTAATAGAAATACCTCTCAAGCCCTAGTGATTTTCTCCCTTAACTCAAATTTTAGATGATTACTTGCTAGTCTACAACTTTAGAGTGCTTCATAGTATACTTAGTATGCTAAAAGGAATTTTAGAGGAGGGGCAGATCTTAGCAGTATTCCAATGGTAAGGGAATCTTTTTTCCTATGTTTCTGGAGAGAACCTAGTGCAAGTATGGGTGTCATAATGAGATGTTAGGCCTTTAGAAGTGATATATAATAGCATTGTGCTCTTCATAAAATTTTAATATTTCTCTTTCCAAAAAATTGTTTTTTCTGCAAGAGTTCTAAGCTTTCTGTCATTTAACAGTTTTTTATCTTTGAGCATAGTAACATTTGAGCTTAAAATCCAACACCCAAGCGCCAGTTTCAACTGAGGGGTCTTTTGTGGTGCTTTCTTACTACAAAACTGATTGAGTAATGGAGAAAATTAATTATACTCTGGTCAACAACTTACAGAAATTGGCGTCAGGAAGACCGTCCATTTTGAACCACTTCCTAACATCCAAAGTCTTAGAGTACTACATTGCAATCCAATAATTTGTGGGAAGATCATCATCCTGACCATTTTTTGGAGACCTCCTGCTTTACACTTACCCTTATATTCTTGCATTCACAGAGAGGAAATGACCCCAGTTAATATTAAAAGAATCTAACATAAAGTTTAAGTAATTTTCAAACTGAGGCCGACTTCAACACACTGGCCCAGAATATGAGAATTGTAGGACGTGAAAAACAGAATTTTGACACCATTTGCCCTATCTCAGCATTGGAGATTGGGTGCTCTACTATGATAACCACGGTTTAAAGTACTTTAAAGCCTAAACACCTCTGGAAGGGTCCATTGATATATTATATATTAATAAGCTTAACCAATAGCCACATGCTTAAAGACCCCGTCATAGGCCATATTATCAATAGAATATTTGTTAAAATCTTAAAGAAATTTAGCAGGGCGCTGAGGTGACAACTACCAACAATTATTAAATTAACAAACATTATTAGGCAGTATGTAAAAACTTATATTTGGTCACGTTAAAAAAATGTTGAAAATTAAGTTGACTCGCCATATGACATTGACTCAAAGCATACTCTAATGCCTTTATAAATCTCACCACTGCCTCACCTGCGTTCCCTGTGAATATGGGTAATACCTAAGACTACCTCTTCCTGCCATCTGTGTCTCTAAGCAGATTTCTCCAATTTGATCTGCCATCAGACATCTTTAACTAATACTCCTTACCTGAAATATATGTTTGTTGCAAAGTACATCGCTATATTAAGCTATCTTTTGAATGATCAATTCCTAATATATTGTTGTTTTACTTTTGACTTCCTAAACCAAAATCATTTCTGCATCAACAGTTATTTAATTTACTTAGCTGAGTCTACACTAAACATTTCTCGCTTACCATTTTCTGCCATACCTAAGGAAGAGTTACCCAACCTTTGGCCTAATGACCAGCGAACCCCCTGATGGCATCAAGAACCTATTAGCGGGCTAAAATGGGAACTCCAATAGGTTCAGGCGCCGCAGAGTTGGTCAATACTTGGGAGACTCCAAGCCCTCAGTGTATATATTTGTGGGTTACACATATGAAATGGCAGATGAGAAACACAATTATTGGCTATATCATCAATCAGATTCTTACTACCCTTAGATTAAATTGTTTTTCACCTTTATAATGTATATTTGATGCTGAAAGTACCAAATGAGACTACAGCGGAATTGAAAAATGTACATCTAATAAATGTTTAATCTTTTTATATAAACGTATACTTTTTAGTACATTGTCTTCATAAAGTTATACCTAATTGAGTGCTATTACCTGTGTAAATTACATGGTTGTAATTTTAATTGCAACGCTCAGTTAACCCTACAAGCAGCTCCTGTGGAGCAACATGTGCCCACGCCTTTTTGTAACAGTTCAAATTTCGATTTTTTTAATACATATGGCCAATTTTAGTTCTGTCTTTGGAACATAATGAACAATGGCGGAAAATTGATATTTTTCATTGTAATGTTCTGATTCATCTGATTTGCCATTGCAACATCAATTTAAACATTTCTTGGTATGAGTATAGAAGATTATGCTTGGTTCCATTAATGATTCATTGGAGGTTTATACTCCCTATAAAATCTTTCTGGAAACTCCAGCTAATGCTAATTCTTACGAGGAGTTGATGTTCTGGTAAACAGTTGTAGCTTTGGTCACATTCAACAATAATACTCAATTCTTGTTGATGGCACTTGTCAATAATCAGCTTTGGTTGCTTTTTGTTTAGACCTAACTAAACAATCTCAACAATGTAATTGATATTGTTATAATTCTGATGGGTACCCATCATCTTCTCATGGTGGCAATCATAATAAATTAGAATAGTCTGTCCCAATATTATCAATATACGCTCTCTAAAATTGCAAGTTATACCATATGTTCACAGGAATGAGGTTTATTGAGTTTTATAAAAGGCGTTTTGTAACTCTATTAATAGTACCAGTAATAGTCAAAGCACATAGCGCAATGGCAATAAACTATATGCACCATTACTTTTAGTTCAAATGATCCCTGCCTTCCTGTTCTCCATACAATTATCTATACTGAATTTTCCATATATGGTTATCTTAGTGAAATATATTCACGGCTGCTCTACTAACAGTAATCACATAACTTTTATCATATTGATAATTATTTCAGTATAATAACAATAAAACAAAAAGATATTGATAAGATTTAATAGTTGAATGTGTAAAGAATTATAAGAATTAAATGTTTCTTTAAGCATGTTTCCAAAAAATGACACTTATTGATAAATAGATAAATGTAGTTTAGAGCTCACGCTCTAAAAACTAGGAGGACAATACTAAATCTAGGTTTATATTCTTGCAAGCGCACAAAATCTGTTGCATGTAGGGCTTTGCAACTATATTCAACCAAGTTATTGTCACTTTTTTCTTAAATATTGAGTAATCAGGTAGTCAACATTTAATAAAATGATCCACATGCTGGCTATCACTTTTAGTAATCTTGATCTCTGATTCCAATTTCTAACCACATATGTCATCTAGATCAGGAGGAACATATTTCTCTAAAACAATAGAATGTCCTACATCGATGAATCCCCCCTTGGGTTGGGACCATCTAGTACTAAAAAAAAACAATAGAATGTCCTAATTCTTTTGTGTGCTCCAGTTTACTTTTGCTGTACCAATGAGGGTTCAATAGGCTGACAATAACCTTGGTATACTTTGAGAAGTAATGTCTTTTTTGAAAATAAAGGTAAAGGGTGTTTTTTTTCCTGTGGCGTTCTTTCTAATCACATCCACTTAACTCTTTTTTTACTCCTTCAGTTATGTTAAAGGGTTTTATATCATTGAACAATCTCCTTGAAGAACCTACAAAACCTGAATTTATACTTATGTTTATTGGTTTATATGTATAAGTACATCCTAAAAGGTAATCAACCAGCAAAAAGGTCGATAGGACTGTACAAAATGCAGGTAGAAGCATATTCATCAGGTTCTAGTAGGGCAGCAATGCGTGCTGCAGCACAATCTTATCATTAATGTCAAGAAGCCTCATCCCAGGCTACTCTGGCATCAAAGTAAATTTATATTAAACTTGGTCTTTTTCTCTTTTAAGAATTGATATTAAATCAGTTATTCTTGAATGTGTCCATTCTCTCAGGACATCCAAATTTTCTCAGTATCACTCAATTAGCCCAGGCATAGGTGGGATTATCACCTCAATGTGGCATTATGAATTCAATGCTTTATTATTCTAGGAAGTAACAATTTTTGTTCCTTTATTTCTGGTTACTATCCTGTTAATTTTATTAGAAAAAACTCATCTGTAGCAGAATTCACCCCATATGACTCATAAATATTCCTTTATTTACCACCATGTCATCAATTGAATAATAATAAGAGGAGTTGTAGGAAACAATGTTTGTCCTAGACAGAACAGGTTTTGAACCTGTAATGGAATTTTTACCCAAACTTATCTTATGGTTATAAATGTGCACAACTAAGTCAGGTCACTGGCATATTCATAATATTTTTCAATCTACTAATAGATAGTAACAATCTTCTTTCTATTTGAGACCAAAAGATTATAAGGATTAGAGTTGTTGTTATTTATATATTTAACTAATGCAAGCTGACCAGGGGATGGACAGTACTAAGCTCCAGGGATCAAAACTTATACTAGACTAGATTTTAACAAACATAGAAAGATGAGCATATTACTCAAAATGAATCAAAACATAAAAAATATAAAACTAGAATGATTCAACCAGGTTGGATGTAGTAAACTGGTATGCGTTCATGCCGGGGGTGAGTGGGGATCATGAGGTTCATCTTCCTCCTCTGTGTTGGACAGTGTACAGCAGAGCGCTGAGAGCATGGGCATGGGTGCATCATCAAAGTCGGGGTTGAGGTAGCAAAAAAGCTCTTGCAGCTCTCATTTAGCTATGAGGAGGTTGATGGTATATTTGGGTAGGTCTTTCTCAGCCTCAAGGCAAACTTTTGGTAAGGTGATGAAAGTGGCGATGTTTTTTCTGGTTTTTTAGGGTCTTAGGGCAAATTTTGTGACCATCGCAACTTTTTGTATTACTTTGTTGACAACTCAGTGAAACTATAGGAATTAATTTTTATGAAAGTTGTTCATGGGGGAAGGACAGGGGTAAATATTCCCTTGGCCAAAACTGTGACTGATTTCATTACGGCTTCTTGGAGGGGGCAACAATTAGGGGAGGCAAAAGCCTCTTTGGTGAGTTAGTGATCACTTCAGAAATTATTGGCATAAGAGCGGCGAGCATAGTGCCAAGTTGGAAATTGAGCTGCATAATCTGCTTATAGTACATTTCAAGGCCTGAAGCCTTGACCAAGTTGGGGACGGGATTCTCAAAAAATCAACTTCATCCAAATAATCCCAGGGATTTTGGTTTGTAATAAGAGGTCAGTCAGCATACTGGTGGGTTAAGTTGGGTGGCTGGGTAGATTTTTTGAATTTACTGGGGTATATGATGGTTCCTAATTAGTGGGAGTGGGAGTGGGAGTGGGGGCTGACATGTAGGTTCTTTATTATCTAAATCAGTGGCAGTTGCATCTACCATTTTACATGAAGGGGGAGGGAGGATTGATCCCCAAATAAAAAACTTTTTAAGTTGGCGTTGAAGCCTCATAGGGGGAGTCAAGCGTGTGGGCTCCAGCTCAGGCTATGGTGGGGCAGCACCGCTTCAAGTGGTTCAGGTCAAAAAAATGAGGCATATCGTGCGCCCTTTATCTACTTTGGCCCAGAAAGATGGTCTGGGACATAGGGGACAACGGTGCGAGGAGGAATTGAAAAGACAATTTCTAATTGATATTTGGCCTATAGTTGCAATGGCGCAAGGGCCCGCAAGTCAGTTGACTCCATTGGAGACCACAAATTGTAGAATGGGGTCAGCACCATATACTGACAACCCAGCTATTGGTTCGTTATATAAAGTCTCAGGGGGAGATGGGTGGGGAGGCCTGCAAATTGAACCACAAGAGTGGTGTCATCAGGCAACTGGGTGTGAGTAGTTGGGATGGGGCTCCCAGGTACACCAGGGGGAATGTTGGCTGTGATCTCTGCATTGGCTTTTAAAGTGAAGCCAAGGTCAAAGTACCACTTGTAGGGGTGAAAGTCAATAAAGCATGCAGGCTGCATAAACACCTGAGCTAATTCTATGGTTTGTTTATTTTGTAGGGAAACAAGTTTCCATATTCAACCTGGAGGGCGAATCACATCCTGTTTCAGGGGAGTACAATTGTGCTCTGAGGCACCGCTTGGGAACGTGTAAGGTGGAGAGCAATATCCTTGGGGGAATGTATTGACCCAAGGCATTGAGTAACTGGTCAAACTAGGTCAGAAAGTGTTTTCCCGCTGGGTGGAAGATGCTTGAAGAGGTTTTGTTTGCTACTCATTTCTGAGCAGCAGGAAGTAGGGCCGATGACATTGGGGTTTTGCTATGTGTCAGTTTTTCAGAGTTGTTTAGTTCTGTTGCAACCTTTTAAATTCGCTCAAAAGTGATAAAAGAGACCTAGAGTTGTTGTTATTACTAATGCTAGAATTGTTGCGCTCAACAGAAGTTAAAATTGGGTTGCATTAAGCACTAAGGCATTTCTCCCTAAGGGATTTCACCAGTAATAAGTTAAAACTTTGTGGAATTTCAAAAAGGTGCACCACTATATATCAGCTCTAAACGCCGGGGCGCCGCATCCCTGGGCGTTTCTTTAAGTGTAAGTAGTACTACCATATTCGCTGACACATTTTAGTGCTATATGGTCCCAATTTGAGGGGAAATTAATTGTTTTTTATATAATTACTAAGGTTTCTAATGTCATGAGGCAAGAAGAGGGAACGGATGAGATGACGATAGTTGTATGGATATTTGTGTGCAGAGATGTAAGTCTAGATACCTGGCCTTTTATCTAGACCACGAGAAATTTCCTTATAAGTGCAAGATAGGACTAAAGTTACTAGTGGTTACTTTTGTACAACTGAGCAATTTAATTATCTTATAAAGAGTGATGGGTCACTGCTATGGCTTCTAAGAGATCCTCTGACTGTACCTCCCATCTTAATTTCTTTCTTTGTGGAAAAGTTAAGAGGTTCTGTAAGGAGGCATCCCAGATCAGGAGTCACCAGCAGGACCAAGATTCACCTTACCCTCAGTTTAATAGCCCCCACTAGCCTGAATGTTATTAATGTTTTCTAATAAATTTGGTAAACACTTCAAGTCATAAAAGTTTGATCAGATTACATGATATAATAGTATAGATTGTGAATTGCTAATCTGAGTCAACAGATCAATCCTTTAGTTTTTGGATATCAGCCACCTGGTAGTTAAGTTACTTTGAGGTGAGCCAAGAAAGCAATTTTTATAGACAAATCTACCCAAGTTTGACTTTATCAAACCAACTCTGATGCCAGTTCAAGGCATCCAATATCAAAGTGTTTACAAGTTTATACAAATTTATCTAAATTCCCTATAACCCAAGCTTTAGTCTTTTAAGTCATTAGAAAACGCTAGAAAGAGGTCCCAGGTCAGTCCATCTCTGATCCATTTATAGTAAATTTTCTTACTCTCACTATAAAGAAAACAGCACATCCTAGGATATGTTTTCAAATAATTACTTATTCTGAGCCATTTAAAGAAAAAAATATTTTTCTAAGTAATTCTCCAAGGATTTGACCCATCCCAATTTTCAACATCTAGGCAAATATTGTTAAAGCGCTCCACAATCCGTGTTCTGGTTCAGATAATTTGTGAGTGGGCACTCAAATCCTTTGATCCAGCAGCCTGCAGCATTATAGCATAACTTGTTAAGAATTTTGCTCCTGATCAATATTTTCGACCCATAGGCTTTTAAGGCTATCCCCAAACAACATATTTGCTCCGCCAACTCATGACTGTCTTAGCCCAATCTAGCCAACAATGGGCTTTACAACCCGGTTATTATGAAGACCATCTCTTACCGCTTGATTCTACCCATTAATCCACCACTAACTTGGCTTGATACAGTCAACAAGAATTTTTTAGCCCAAAGCTCATGAAGGCTACCTTCAAATTCTAGATTACCTGTTAATCTCCAGTGGCATAGTGCAATCTGGATAACAAGGGGCTTTTCAACCCAACAATTAATTAGGCTTTATAAGCAAAGAATGCCTGTGCACTTAACCTAAAAGAGGATCTCAGTCACATCATATGGAGAACACATATTGGGCAAATCTACCCAAGTTTATATACAAAGCGATCTGGCACCCAGACATCTTTTCTTACTCCATCCAACAGTTTATCCAGCCCACCAACCCTGAAATTATTACTGAGCTCATCCAAAACATGATCAAATCAAACCAATTAGCTTTTAAGAAGTTGTTTGATTTAAATCATAAAACAGTACCATGAAGTGAGCCTAGTGAATATCAACAATATAGGGTAGCATCAGAATACCTTGTGAGAGATATCAAAGGCCAGTAACTGAAAAAACTAGCAGGATCGATTTTTAGTACTAATAATGCCCAACCCAAGAGGTTCTACATGCATCTTTATTTGCAATGTGCCAAACAAAAAGATTTTTAGATAATAAAAATAGAACATATAATATGGTGCCTCAAAAACTTTTCTTTCTGCTCAATATCACTCATAAGCAAATTTTTATAATATGGTGCTCAATTTGAGCCTAAGCATCCATATTAGTAGGGAAAAAGGGTTCAGGGGTATGTTGGGTGGCCCAGTTTCTTTAGGTGTTGGGCAAAGACAGACAAAATGGTTGTTGGAGCATCAGCATTTTTTATAACATGGGTGATTACCACGGATCCATTTGATTTTTATTGGCCCAGGTGACACAAAGCCCAAAGGTGTCAGATAACTACTTTTTGCTTTTATTAATTAAAAAGTCTTTATACATATATTATGTATGGTTAGGCAATTCAAATAAATTAAAATTTTATCTAAAAATTAAGAGAAGGAGGAAAAGTAATTATACTAGCTTAGTAACAATATAAGGGAAATTGAGGAGGTGTCTTGGGAAAATATCAAACAATCAAAATTTATATCTATCAAACTAAACAAATTGGGGATTCTGTGGAAGCCCAATTATCTTAGCCACATAGCTGTGCTCGCCGCATGGATATGGTTTGAACTTCAAGATTAGGTTGCTCTGAGGGAGCATCAGTTGACCATCTAAGTTGGGGTTGATCCCTGACTTTGAGAGTCATCAAGTTTCGTCAGGGATTATCCCTGACATCAGTTTGGGCTATATGGTCAGATTGGGTTCAATTCCTGTCAGCTGACACATCCAAATCTATCGTTTGGGTAGGAATACTGACAATACTCCATTCTAGATCTTAGTGAAGGGGAGAAACGGATGGAGAAAGCAAATATGTACATGGTTTATGACTTTACCCTAAACAACCTCTACAATTAAGTGTTCATTGTCCCCTCTATATATGACTAATTAAGGCCCTGACCTGTTGGTGACCAATTTGTTGTCACAACCTCCAGGCGTGTGATGGTAGAATAGGACTAGATAACCCATATGGAAGGTGTGCAGGAGGTCATGTTTATCATTTAATTAATTAATTTTTATACTAGTTGTAGCAGATAGGTTTCAAGAAGCCAGGTACTGAGGTCAGATAATTTTATTGGCAATACTTCACATAGTGACTTCAGGGGTTTTGGGGGAGGCTTGGTCAAGCATAACATGCACTTTAGAAGGCAGATGGGGATTTCTTCTTTACTGCGCTTGGAAGGGAGACATCATGGTTATTTGATGGTAGCTAATCCAATAATCCAGAATTGCTCTAGGCAAAATTGGGGCCATTGAAGGGGGTCAGTCATAGCCATTTTCCGGAGAGTTGCAGTTAGAGTACCATTTACCCACTCTACCATTCAATTGGTTGCAAGATGGTAGGGGGTGTAGAATACCTGCGTGGTAAAAATCAATTCAGCTAATTCTTTCACCAGCATCAAGCAGAAATTTTGCCCATCCTCAGAATGAATGATGATATGGCATTTATGTTGGGTGATAATCCTATTATACAAAAATGGCGGTCGCCTTTTCCAAAGCTAAGGGTAGTGATACAGTTTTGTTCCACTTAGTTAGATGGTTCATGTCTAGTAGGAGGAACTGATGACCATTAGAGGTTTGAGGTAGAGGTCCCACAACATCAATTCTAATAGTGTGGAATGGTTCACAGGATGAAACCACTGGATGTTAAGATTGTGAATTAGGTCCAGCCTGAATTTTGCATACCAGGCAGGACTCTAATACATTCTGGATTTAAACAAGCATTCCTTCCCAATAACATTGAGTTTTAAGCCACTGGTAGGTTTTCCAAATATCCTTAGGCCAGCTTGCCAATGTCCCTCTAATATGACATTAGTTTGAGCGGAAAGTCATACATAGGGCGCCCACTTGCTAGACACAAGTTTGCACAATTGGCCGTTTTTGACTTAGAGATTTGTCAAACTTTTCGCTAATTCTTTTTTAAATGGTCAGGGATTCATCCTTCAATAAATGCAGTTGGGTTATGAGATCATAGAGTTGATCTTCTTCAGGGTCCGTTAAAGTTAATATGATTAACTGAGATATACAATCTATATTTTTGGTTGATAGTCCCTGGTTGGTGGATAAAGAAAAGTTGTAGTTTTGAAGTTTTAACGCTCATTAAGCTAATCTCCAGTCAGGATCCTTCATTTCCTGTAGCCTTCATAAGGAAATATCATTGGGTAATGATGGTTAAATGCTTTTCAAATATATATGTCAAAAATTTCTAAAAGCCAGTAGGACTGCTAAGCATTCACATTCTGTTACGCTATAATTTCGTTCAGCTTTAGATAAGGTCTTGCTGTAGTAAGTGATGAAATGGTCCACTAAGTTTTTTCATGTTGAGATAGTATAGATACAATAGCTACATTGCTAGCATCTGTAGAAAGGAAAAAAGGTTTATCAAAAAAAGTATAAATAAGTATGGGAGAGTGGGATAGAGTGAGAATATCTGATCAAGAGCCTGCTGATGTCCTTCTTTCCATTGGAAGGGTATCCCTTTCTTCAATAGATACATCAGAGGCTCAGAGGTGTCTGAAAAGTGGGTTTTAAAATGCCAATAATATCACATGATCACTAAAAAACTTGTACGTTTCACAGAGATTTATGGGGGTGATCTTAGTATTGGCCAAGATCTATTTATCAATCAGGGATATTCCAGATTTCTCTGACTTTATGACCTAAATCCACTCACTCTGAAAGAAAGAGCATTTTAAAGGATTTAGTTATAATGATGATTGCTGTATTTTCTTAAATTTTGCCTGAGGTAATCTAGATGTTAATAAAGGCTCTCAAAAAATGTTAATATTATTAAGATAAGCTTGGACGAAGGAGCGTTCTAAATCGCTAAACGTCCTTCCATGGCGGGTTAAAAGGTAACAGGGGCGTTACACAACCCCTGTGGCACCTGAGTGAGCTTAAAAATCATCGCATGTAATTAGAGTGCATTTTTCACAATCTTCTGGTGAGAAATCAACTTTCCAGTACCCTCTGGCAAGACCCATAGCCAAGAAATACTGGGACCCTAGTATCAAGTGTAAGGAGTTATCTATTTGCAGCAATGGATAGTTATCTTTGTGAGTAATAGAGTCGAGGCGGTAATAATCCATGACAACACAATGGCCACCATCCTTCTTCTGAATTAATTAGAGTGGGGAATACCATGGGCTTTTAGTAATGGAGAAATTGACAGCTTTCAACAGTTAATGTAACTCTAAGGCCACTTGAGCTTCCTACACTTTAAATTTTCGATATGGTCGGGATTTAAATGGAGGGTGAGCATCCATCTCAATTTGATAAATTTCCCCGGACATTTTCCTATAGTCACTTGGTCCCAAAGATAACATATGTCCATACTCCTCCAAGAGATTTTTGACATTCTGGCGTTCTTTAGGGGTGAGATTGTCCCCAATTATACTCTCAACAAGTGCTATGATAAGTAATAATAGAATTTAAAATTGTAATGATCCAAAACAACTCACATTAGCAATATTCTCAATGGGACATAGTTTTAGGTAATCAAGAAGGCACTTCAAGGGACTTGGAGGTTTTTAGTGGTTAAATTACCTAATGGAATAAAGATATAATTCCCATAGGCAGGATCTAAAATCCCTGGGCAGGTCAACAATTCCTTAATGGAAGGGTTTATTATCCACTATGCTACAAAATTTGATTAGGATGGGTGATAATCTGAATCCCTGTATCCACAATAACTTGTGAGCCAGAGGGTATTTTGATGGGATGAGAGGTATAGAGAGGGATCCCCTGTTCAGCATCTACAGACTCAGGAGAAACTTGGGTTTTCCCCTATAAGACTTTGTATTCAACCTTGCAATTGGAGGATTGGTATTTGGGTAGACATGTCCTTTTTTTGAAGGGCTCCTTTACTTTTAACAGAGAGTTTGAATATTTAATGGAATTAATACTTAGTATGGTTAGTTAATTTTCCCTATGGCTGATGATGCAATTGAAATTTTCATCAATTGGACCCCAATAAGCAACTCATAAGTATCGTTTTCACCACAATGATGGGGCAGTAATTCATTGTTTCCCAAATATAAGGTGTAAAGCAAAATAAGCTACAATCGCCTTAGTAGACTATCTACCTGAATTCCCATATTCAACTTTGTTAATCAAGACTGGATCCATTTTTATCATTTGGATAAGTCAAGAGAAAGCAACGTTAACCTGAGAACCAGTGTTAATTATCAACAGGACTTTAACCTTATGTATGACTACCTTGACTTGAACCAACGAAGAGCCAAACTGGGAATCAACAGATAGTAGACTGTCATTAGGGCATGAGTAAAAGCAAGCAGAGGATTCTGCCGCGGCCAAGCTTATGGTTGTTCAATGAATTTAAAAGTTTTATTTGCAAATGCTTGGATCTCTATATAAGAGTTGAATGCCAAAATTTGTTTGGGTAACTGACTAACATAAAAGTAACAAATCTAGAGAGTTTTATTTTCTTGAATAGAAAGAGGTACTTCAACTTGTGCAGGGGCATCTAACACAATACAACTTGAAGTGCTGGTGATACAGGTAGAATCAGAACAAGGGTCTTGAGGCACTTGATTTTTGTTAGCATAGGAAGCTTCTTGTCCTATAATAACTGATCTTTTGCCACCTTACGTTAAAGAATGTGACAAAAGTCCACAGTTTGGTTGGTTCTAATGTAATTTGGGATATAATTCAGTTGTAGGAGAATTGGGGGGTAACTGCTAACACTTGGGACTGGGACTTATTTTATGTTAAAACAAAGTGGCCCAGAGAAGATGTAATTTGGGAGGAAATTTTTAAAAATAGCTTCTTTAATATGGATGAGGGTCTTTAAGTTGGATTTCACCGCTTTTAGATAAAGTAGAATATTAGGCATATTTTCAAATGCTGAAAACGAGGCGGTGATAGCATCATCTAACATAAGATGATTCACTGCAATCAGCGTTTGAGCCTCTAGGAAAAAATGTGGCCAAATTCATTGATAGTTTCCCTCTGATTAAGAAAGATGCCCATGAAGGTCTATTTTGTTTGGATAGAGTTAAGTCGCTCCAGAATTCCCTGAGAAAGGCAGTCTTGGCGGGAGTCCAAGTATGGCAATGCATCAGATGGGGGAACATAATGTCTTGATCCATGTGGCTAAGACACTTTGTTAGATGCTTAATCATTGATGTTTAGTCACTTCCTCCATAGAGAATTTGAAACAATATAAGAAAGAGAAGATACTTCCCTCCCTCGGGACTTGTTTTTTCAACGAAAGTCTAAACATACCATTTGGGGGTTTGAGGCTTAACAACATGAACTGATACTGGGACTGCGCTTTCACCTATCAAAGAAGTGGTATCTTGGGATTACGCTTAGGGTTGAATAGAATCCACTTGACTCCGTAGATTGTTATCATCAATTATCTAATCAACTCGTTCATGAGAGGAAATGAGAGCTTATTTTGTGGTGATTAGTTGGTTTAGTTGCTGCATTTCATTTTTAAAGAGGTATTAGCAGCTTGGAGTTTGAGTCGATGTTAATCTTTGGAGAGAACACTTTACTCTAATCTACATATCACAGCAGGTATGGCTACCAAGGTCCCATGGCATTCATGATGAGCAATGATATAAAATTAACGTTTTTGTTGAGATACGCTGTGAAACAATATTGTGCAGAGTTTGACCCACTGAGCAATAGGACCAATGATATGAGATTCGTTGCCCTTGAAACAACAGAAATAAACTTTTATCAATAATATGGAGCACTTGAACCCACTATTTTATAAATTTATTGCGGGGAAGGCCGACCATGGGACGGACACTTCCAAATATGACTCAGATGAGACAAAACTTAGTACCAGGGGAGGCACCCCAGAGAAGCGATGCTATCTCTTGTTGCCAGAGGGAACACCACTTATGGGGAGGGGGAGGAAACGTGTGAAGGGGCCATAGCCACAATTGAGCACGTGTGGAGGAAGGGGTCTGATTTGATGAACCAGACTGTGAACCAGGAAGAGATCAGCTGTCAGTGACGTGGTGGAAGGTATCCAAACATCCACGCTTGAAAGTGGTCCACCAAATGAGACCAGAATCTGTGGACAGCTTCTGGGAGGGTGAGGTGGAGCCTGCGATGGCATCTAAGACAATCGTGTGGATGGTCCACATGGCGATTGCAACCACCATAGCATGAAGGGAGGGCAGAAGGGGGGAGGCCCTTGATAGAGCGAACACATCTCTTGACAGACTGAAGGGATGAGTTTGATCCTGGCCCAGAAGACGTTGAACTTCGCGCCATATCACTTTAGAGGTATGGCACTTCTCCAGGCGGTGAAACAGCGTTCCATACTGGCCACACACGACACAGGATGAGTGTAAAGCGTTAAGCGCTCAGCTGTACGATACACCCGCCTCAGGCAGCGCCATACATGGGAGCGGACTTGAGGTTGCAACAGAGGATGGTGTGCGTATTTCCAGATAGTTTTTTGGGTCTCAATGGAATAAGGAATGTCCATCATGTCCAGGTAGTCCACCCTGGATAGGACATGGGGTCGAATGGGGATCACGCCATCGTGGATGGGTAGCCCCTGTACCTCTTGTGTGAACTGAGGAGAGGGACGGACTCTTTGGGTTGTATGTCCGCTAATATGAATTCTCCACTCAGCGCTCCGCATGGAGAGGAGGATTCGTTTGTAGTTGGTTTTAGTCCAGTGAGGACCTGTGGCTGATGTATGTGAAGCGAGGTATTTTATCAGGGAGTGGGGGTTCAATGGATTGTTGAGGCCCAAGGCGCAGGAGAAGTTGGAGCGGGCTGTGTGGGACCAGTGTTGGGAGGGGAGTGTAGGGGCGGTGATGGCCGCAATCCAGGTACCCAGGATCTTGGCGGCATGGGCTTTGAAGTCAAGCATGCCCATGCCACCATGATGTTGAGGGCCAAACATGACCTCTAGCCGCATTTGTGGAAGGTGGCCTGACCAAAGCCATCCTTGCAGCAAGGCGTACAAGGATTTGTAGAAGCTTGGGGAGAAGGGGATGGCACGGGCTCCAAACCAGACTTTGGAGAGGAGCATGGAGTTGGCTAAAACAATACTGCCAGTAAGGTAAGTAAGGTGGGCTCTGAGAGAGGTGATTCGCTTCGTCACGTTATCCAGGATACGGCACTCCATTACTGCTGATGCATATCCGCCTGCCTCCATCCACACGCCCAGATGGCGTACTGGTCCTATGGTAGGGCGTGGCACGAAGGGGAGCACCAGTGGGGTGGTGTGTTTTAAATTAGTAGGGCGAGGACGTGAGCGAGCAGATGGGCCAGGTTGGGAACTAATTGCTGGGGTCCAGCAGTTCTGAAACTGACCAAGGAGGATATTTTGGTTTTGGAAGCGTTCAGTGCCGCGCTGCTTACCCGGGAATACTCCTGGATGAGAGCTTCAAGTGCGTGTGCATCTTGATTATTAGACACCCCCACCACACAATCATCTGCAAACGCCATTATCTTGACTGGGGCTTGGCCTGGCACATGGACCCCAGTGAGTTGGGCATTCACATTTTGCAGTAGTGGGTCAAGGCTGAAGTTGTATAAGAGTGGGCTGAGGTGGTCCCCTTGTTGCAAGCCCCTTTGAGGGCGGACTACTTCCGTTAGGAAGCCAGGGCCACGCACTGCCATTGTTGCAGATTCTGTGAGCAGCATTACCCAGTTGATGAAGCGAGGGGGTAGGCAGAATTGATGGAGGCAGGCCCTGAGGTATTCCCAGTTTACTCTATCATAGGCCTTTTGTTGGTCCAAGAATACAAGTGCCCCAGAGGCTGTGGACTGACATACATTAGCCACAGAGTGCACGTTATCCTAAATTGACCTTCTGGGGATGAAACCAAATTGTTCTGGGGAGATGGTGGCAGATGCTACAGTCCCTAAACGGTTAGCCATGATTTTTGTTAAAATTTTGGTGTCTGTGTTTGTTAGGTAAATGGGTCACCAGTTGGCTAAGTCTAGCTTATCCCCTTTCTTAAAGAGTATGTCAGTGAAGGCCTCATGTCCTCCTGGTAGGAGGCGCATTTCCATCAGGCTTTGGTTAAGTGAGGCAAGCAGCAATAGGGATATATATTTGAAATATTTTTTGTAGAACTCATATGGAATGTCATCTTGGCCTGGGCATTTTTGGTTTGGTGCACCGCGAATGGCTGTCCATAATTCGTTCAGAGTAATCAAATTCATTATTTCTGGGTATCAGAAAATCGAGCGGATGTGGGCTCAGTCAAGAAATTCCGCCACTTTGGCTGGCTGAATTAGGTCGGAGCGGTACAACTCAGAGTAATACTTTTGTTTTTTGATTGCCACTTCAGCTGGTGTATCCGCAATGGAATTATCCGATCTTCACACCTGCGTGCAGGCCACACTCTGGCGTGGTGCAAAATTTTTTTAAAGAAATGTGCGGTGCAATTGTTGCCTTTTGTGATGCGTGTGGCCCTGTACTGAACACAAACCTGATGTTTGTGTTGTCTTTCGAGTGCGTTGAGGTGGGAAGCTGCCTCCGCCCACTTCCGTCCCCATGCAGAGCTGTATCCTGTAACTGGGATGTTGGACTCCAAGTGTGCCAATTCTGCCAGAGCGTGTGAGATAACTGCTGATGTGGCTTGTGAGCGTCTGGAGGAGAGATGGCGGGAGTGGCGGATGGTGTCATCTTTGAAAGTTGACCATGTGGAAATGGGGTCCACGCAAAATGGTGCAACAAATTTTTTTGCCATAGTTGCCTCTTCTACCCACATGGAAAATCCTGGCGACCCAAGCTCGATGGGGTGGATTCTGTACCAATGTGGGGCCTTAGCAGCCACACAGGTAGGTGGTAGGTTAGTGAGACCAGTCGATGGTTGGAGAATTCCAATTTTGTTGTCTTGAAGTGGGAGATGTGGGGTTGGAATTTCGCCGGTGTTAGAATAATGTTGATGCGGGTCATGGACCTTAATTGGCCATTGTGGACGTGGGGCTGTGTCATGTTTTTGAGCAGCAGGGCATGCCACGGCAGCACATCCATTAACCTGAGGGTGGCCTTTAGAACGCGTAGTTCTACGTGACCCTGGGGGGCGTGGGGTGAGTAAGGCCACCAGTCTGTTGGTGTGTTTAGCCAACAGTTCATGTCGCCGACTATGAAGGCGTCTGTGGGTAGTGGGAGGGATTTGACTGACAAGAAAAATTCCCAACGCTTGTGTGCACTGTTTGGGGCATAGATGTTGACAATTGCATGTGCTACGTCAGCCCACGAGAAGGTGACAACAAGCACTCGGCCATTTAGGAATGTTTCTGAGGATAAAAATTTGAAAAATTATTTTTCTGAATTAGCACCCCACAGTGCATCGACCAAGAGGATAGGGATGGGAGGAGCATTGCTTTCCAAGCTTCCTTGGAACCTTATGGACAGTGGGACTCCTGGATGGCCAGGATATCCACGGGTAAATTGTGTTGTAAAAAACTCAGGTTCCTAGCCTGGGATGAGGAGGCCTTGAGTCTGGCAATATTCAATGTCCCTGTGGTGAAGGTTTCCCCCATCGCACCTTAGGTGCGAGAGGGTGGGCACCCAGGCCCACCATCCTCTTCTAGATCCCCGCAGGCCTTCACAGCAGCATGGGTGTTAGCAGCAATGCCATCGAGGTTTTTTTGATTTTCTCGGAGAGTCACATTGGCTTTAGCCTTCACTTTTTGTTTTCCCGACGTCGGACGAATTTTTTGCGGTGCGGGTGAGTTTGGTGCACCATTGAGTGGGTCAAAAAAATTTTTCAGTTGGGATGGGTCCCAAGTTGGTTTCAACCGGAGCTTGGGTTGCAACGATTGGTTGATATTGAATCTCCCATCAGATCCTCAGATTGAGTGGCCCGCTTGGCATGTGCTTCCCAATCTGATTGGTTGATGGATTCCTGAGTTGCTTCCACCATGAAGGTCTCCATGTCCTCCTGGCATTGTGAGTGTGGGATAGCGGTGGTGGCTTTGGCCGCTTCCTTGGCTGCAGCCCTATGGGCCTGCTTGGCCTTCTTCCGCTCTTGTGGGGAGATAGGCTTTACCAGTAGGTAGCAGCCTTGCGCTCCCCACGGGAAGGCCTCCTTGGTGCTTGCAGTTGGTTCGTAGTGCGCCTGTCCGCTGACCATGGCCACTGAGGGGTGCTCTTGGAATGTGACACCCTCCTTGATGGGGCACGCGTGTGCCTTATGGTCAAATGCGTCACAGTGGGTGCATATGGGGGTACGCTGTCCACGGTCACCCAGAATGGGTGGGTGGTATGCCCTACAATATCAATAAAAGTGGAGTGTGGGATCTGAATTGGGTCCTTCGCGATCTCCTCAGTTGATGTCAGTACTGCGATGGCTTTGCCAGTGCACAGGTGTGGCATCAGCGTGAAGCGTTGCATTTTGAAAGATTGTATTTCGCCATATATGGCGAGACCATCTTTCAGGTGTTGTTCCAAATTGTCATGTTTTACCATAGTAGGCAAAAAGTCAAACGTGAGGAAAATTTGGTTTAATTTTGTCCATCTGGTGCATTTAGTTTCGACGACCCATTGCCCTTTGGGGAGGTCAACCACTACGCGCACCGCTGCAGCCTCATCTGCTGCCATTTTGCTTTCAAAACCTAGGTCCAGCCAACCGCGTGACATGGAGTGAGGTGCAATGTACACCGCAGTTGGGAAAATTATGTGTACATCTTCACAAAATTTTTCCCATAAGGCCGTTTTTTGGATGTCCAGAAATATGCGGACTCCAAATTCCACCGACGAAAGTGGCTGGGAGTGTGGCGTGTTGATGTACTGGTTGCATCGTGCTTGCCATGTGAGTATCTTTGGGGAAATAGTGACCGCCAGTTTCTTAGTATTTTTGTCAATTCCGCCTTTTTCTCCAGGGCGTTTTCAAACGTTGGAGGCTGCGGGCCTTCTACCTGCTCCTCTTACCTTGCTTGCCCAACTGCTCCCTGACATGGGCGCAGACTAATCTCCTCTGTGAGATTATCAAACTAGATTCAGTCTTGAATTGAATAGGTTGCAATAGTGATTGCAACGAGAAAGAAAAGTCCACTTGAACCCACTATACTTCTTTAATTAATATAATAAACACAGCTGATCCTAGCTGTTTTGTCCGCTAAACAATTAACAGCCTCCTTTTCTTGATCGTCCCTTCTCACTTGTATTGTAGCTACTTTGGATAAACCCGCTTTCATGAATTAGTATTTACTTTGCTGTATCCCATTGGTTCCACCAATTCTTTGTTCGTTATTTTCTCAATCACCTAATTTGAGGCGATTTACCTAACAACTCAATATTGCCTCATTTTGAGGCGCTTAAATTACCATAACTAATATCAAACTCGGCGGATTCCATCCATTCTGCCATAATGACTTAAAGCTTATCATCCAGTAATATTGGAATCGTGACATTACCCCCTCCTTGACTGGACAATGAGGCTCCTATTGCTTATACGCCCATAGGAACTTCACATGAACTCAATTGATGATATGACTGCTAGCGGGGTCCTTAATAGTATATGCATCTATACCTGTCTTCTCAATGACTTTGAATGGCCCAATCCAGATACTGGCCAGCTTGTGTTTCCGGCCAAACCCATGCTGATCATGGAATAGGACCATGTCTCCATCTTTGAACTGTACTAGGCCACCTCGCCATATATGATCGGCAGCCTGGCTTTTGACTTTCTGGCTAAGCTGAATGAGTACGCTTCAGTTTATAATTTAATCAGCGTATTTATTAAGATGGTCAAATAGTGTTGCGGATCCATTCCGCCAGTGTCCTCTACACAGGCATACAGAAGTGCGGGCAGAATGGGGTGCCATCTGTAAAGCAATTGGAATGGGCTTTTCCCCTTGTAAGAATGGTAACTAATGTTGTAGGAGAACACCATGGTAGAAAGGAGAGTTCTCCAATTGGAGGGCCTATCAGAAACCAACTTCTGGAGAATGTTCACCAGGGTCCTATTAACCCGTTCAATCAATCTGTTGGACTTGAGGTGATATAGAGTTGTTAGAACCCCGCAGATGGCTATCAGTTTGTTGAGTTTGGGAAGTATGTGAGAGGTAAAATAGTGCTGTTGTTGGTAAGGATAAACTGCGAGCAGCTGTGATGCTGAATGATGCATTCCATTACAAACTTTGCTACAGTAACTGACCCAGATCCCAAATGACCAGTGCCTCAACCCACCTGGTCAAGTGTTCAATTGCCACCAGGATATACTTGGACTAGTTATCTCCTGTTAGCAGAGGGCCGATAACATCAAGGAAAACTGTATGCAAAGCGAAGTGCAGCTTTACTAACTGATATGAGGTCTTCCTGTGAAACGGCTTTTCCACTTGGCACTGGTGACAGGAGGAGAGAGTATCAAGCACATTGAAGTTCATGCTTTCTCAGTAATACTAAGGTCGCAATAATTCCAACATCTTGCGTACACCACCATGATCAAATGCTTATGTGCGCTCATGATAATGTTAGGCCTTGCTGAGGGTCACAGGAAGTTCATCGTGAAATATTCAAACTGCCTGTACAATTCACCATTCCGTTGAAAGGTATTAGCTCGCATTTCATTTAATGCCTTTATAACTTGGGGCAGTTCATTGTCATATGTTCCGCTGAGCATTTTATTGTGCATAATGTCACTCAGATTCTCTGTGACAGCCAACGTTGGCAATCTTGGCAAGCAATCAGCATTCTGGTGTTTTGCTCCTGGTCGGTGAAGGACCTCAAACTTGTAAGCCTATAGTTTAAGAGCCCATCAGGCTAAACTACCCTCCAGCTCCTTAAGGTTCTGCAAACAGCGTAACGAGGCATGATCCATTATGACTTTAAACTTTACACCATGCAGATATACTCTGAATTGCTTATATGTATAAATAACTGCTAAGCACTCCCAATCAGTCATAGTATAGTTATGTTCATGGCTATTCAGGTTCCAGCTGCAGTACGCCATGGGGTGCTCCTCCCCTTCATCATCTTTTTGGGACAGAACTGGACCCACAGCGGAAAGAGATGCATCCATCTGTACAATAAATTTCTTTTCAAATTTGGGTATCGTAGCACTGGCGCATTGATCAATGCTGTTAAAAGAGTATCAAAGGAGCGTTGACAGTGTTCCGTCCATACAAACGTGTAATCCTTTTTTAATAACTCAAACATTGGACCTCCAATACAACTAAAGTTAGGTATAAATTGGCAATAGTAGCAAACCATCCCTAAAAATGCTTGTATATCTCGCTTATTGCTTGGTATAGTCATCTTCCAAATGGCCTCCACCTTAGTTGGTAGGGGCCTCAGCCCAGTTGCATCAACTACAAAACTGAGGTACTCTAGCTGATCCTTAAAAAAGTGGCATTTCTGAGGTTTTATTTTGATGTTGGCCTCAGCCAACCGGCGGAATAACTCTTCCAAATGGCTAAAGTTCTCATAAAATGTGCGGGAGAAAACGTTAATATCGTCAAGGTATACAAGAACGCATGACAGCTTCAAGTTGCCAAGGATAGTGTCCATTGCATTTGAAAAGTAGCCGGGGCAATGCACAACCCTTGTGGTATACATGTTGGTTGAAAAAGCCCTTTCAACATGATAATGGCGTATTTTTCTTGTTCTACCGTAGGTAACTCGATCTGCCAATAGCCAGATATTAAATCCATTTTGGAGAAGTAACGTCCCTCAACCAGTCCAATGCATCATCAATTCGTGGCAAAGGGTATGAGTCCTTTTTTGTAATGCTGTTGAGCTTGCAGTAGTCTATTGCTACCTGTAAGTACCATCTTTCTTTTTGACAATTAGAACAGGAGAAGCCCATGGGCTCTTCGATGGTTCAAGCATTCCTTGATCCAACAGTTTATCGATTTCTGCCATGAAAACTTCTTCTGCTGGTCTATATTGGTGGATTGGCAGAGATCTGATGGTGGGATGATCCCCAGTTTACTCGATGGGTCACTCCTCGGGTGCACCCTGAATCATGATCATTTACATCAAATATCTCTTTGTATTTTTAGAATAAGGCTTCAACCTGATCTTTCTGATCTTTGATTAACCCCATTAAATTTTATGCGGTAAAATGCCATTACGCCAGGCTGTGTTTTGATGGGCAGACCAAATTCATCCAGTGAACCAAACTCATGAATCTTAGAACCTCCTCAACTGGAATGAAATGGAGGAATGCAACTACTTGGTGTCAGCAGATTTTCATTGGTTTATCTTGAAGATTTGCTACAAGATCTTGATCTCCCCATGCCCCAAGAGTATAATGCCAGGGGCCATATGGGGCTTGAGCCATGATTGTTGATAGGGCCCAATGACCTCCTCATATAGCCCAGCAGGCACTTCCACCTCTAACTCAGTGCTTATGAATGCTTGATGGCCAGAAGGAATAGATATAGAGCCAGCAGCTCTAAGCGGTAGCCCTTGATATTCATAAATTTGATGGGGAATGGCCCTAGTCTTGCTCTTGAGTCAATGATAGCAAACTGAAACCACTCCATCACTGTAAACAAGGTTAATGTGACTCATGTGTACCGGATCATTCGGCATTCCGCTGGAAGTGAAGTAGATTGGGATCCGCTGCCCATAATTTCAAATGTCTCCACTGTCATATCAACAACAGCCCCAAAGAGGCGCATTAAAATGTTCCAATTAACAGTTCATAGTTATTGTTTGGTAACACTATAGATGGGCTACAATGACAATTGACCCAAACCATAAGGGTAGCGCTCTGTACGCTCCTTCAGAGACTGTGCTTTCTGTGCTTACAGTCCAATACACCATATGTTGCTCCACGTCAGGCTTTAATGCCAACTTTAAAACCAACTTTGTGGATACTATGTTGATGGGGGCACCTGTATCAATTATTACACGGACTTTAGTTTTTTGCTATGACAGTGTCACATTAAGTACACTCAGAGTAAGATGCATCTGTTTGTTTTAAGACATGGACATTTAACGGATCTCTTTTTCCAAGGAAGCTCAAAATACCCTTCCCCACTTTAGGGTATTCTTTAACAATAGCGTCTACAGGGAGGGCCACGCTTGCCCCTTTCAAAAGAAGCGCATTAGCTAATGGATCTTGTTCAGCGGTAGAAAAGTTATCAAACATTTGACAAGTATAAGGCTTTGGCTGTTCCTGAGAGCCTGCTTCCGCCATGTTCATGAATTGCGTTTGTGTCAGCATATTCACCCCTCCAACCGGATGCTGATATAAGAAGGCATCATCATACTGAGGAACTTCCACTGAAGGTAAAGGAACAGGTTCAGCTGGGATGTTTTGGGTCAGAATAGCGGAGGTAGAGAGTCCCATCTCTACTCCGCTCTGACTTTTCCCTGGTTGTACTGCTCCTGCATTAGGTACTGGACCTGAAGATTGCGACAAATTCTAGCCAGGTGCCCCAAGCGACCACACAAAAAGCAATTGATCTCATAAGACCTGCGACCTTGATTGTTGTAAAAGGAGCCACCCCAAGGGTTGGGATGTAATTGAACAGTGTAACCTGGCCCCTCCTGATAGGTAAACTGCTGTTGGCAATTGGGTTGGAAGCGAGGCTTGTATCAATGATAAGGCCAGGGGATGCTGACTGAGCGCTGAACAGGGAGGGATAATTCCTCCAGATAAAAAAGGCTATCAGCGGAGGCGCCTTGTTTCCGTTTATAATGGGCGGAGGGAAGGTAGAGGATAGATGGCGTAGAATTTGAACAAGTTTAAGCAGGGATACATCAACCTCTAAAAATGGAGCCAAGGCATTAAAAATCTCTCGGGTTGGTTTCACAGCAGAGGTCAATTCTATGCTTATGTCACATTCAGTTAAAACTCCTGCCCCAATTAACACATGGGCTTCTGAAAAAAATCGATCAGCAAACGCAGTGAGGGTCTCATTAGGTTGAAACCCAATGGTAAAAAGCTCAGTCTTCCATTGCGCCATTTTTGAAGTTACTCCAAACAACCACAACACAGTATCCTTCACTTTTTGATAGGTAACGGAACTGTTGGGAAGATAGCAAGTAACTTGGTCAGAGCTTCCAACATACAAAGTGGAGATTAGTAATTTGGCTATACGCCAATCTCAAGCTCCTTCTACTGCAAACTCAAATTGTAAAAAAAATCCATGAATGTTTACATTGTGATCAAACAGAGGCAACTTATTGATATAAAATTCTTATAGAAACTCTTTCTTCCAGTTTAACACAGCGTACAGAGCAAGGTTGAGCTCTGCATATTCAACAGTTGCAGTGTGTTGAGATGATTTCTTAGTAAAGCAAGCCGGGTATGACATGACTACTGACTGAGGAATGCTTATCAGTCTATGTGATTGAACAATGGTCCCCCTGTAGTGAGCACCACTGTTATAAATATGGCGTTTTTGTTGAGATACGGTGTAAAACAATAGTGTGCAGGGTTTGACCCACTGAGCAATAGGACCAACGATAAGAGGACTTTTGCCCTTGAAACAACAGAACTAAACTTTATTAATAATATGGAGCCCTTGCCCCACTATACTTCTTTATTTATTATAATAAACTCCGCTGATCCTAGCTGTTTCGTCCGCTCTAAACTATATACAACCTCCCTTTCTTGATCATCCCGTCTCACTTGTATCATAGCAACTTTCAATGATCCCACTTTCATGGCTTAGTATTTACTTCGCCATATCTCATTGGTTCTACCAATTCTTTGTTCATTATTTTCCCTATCACCTAATTTAAGGCGATTTCCCTAACAACCCAATAGCGCCTCATTTCAAAGCTCAAATTACCATAACTCATATCAAACTTGGCGGATTCCATCCGTTATGCAATAACAACTTAGGGCTTATCATCCAGTCATATTGGAATCGCGATAAGCAGGTAAAGAAACTTCTAGTAGAGGTAAACTCCATCCTGAGTGAGTTGGGCTCCTTGGGCGATGCGTCCTAATGGACATCAAGGTTTTTAACTTGTTGGATTAACACCTGGAGGCATTTGTTGGGGAACTTGGGGTCAGCACTGGGTCCCAGAGATCCTCTGGGCCCAGGGCCCCATCCACCATCCTTTCCATCATGACTGGGGGGTCCTCTTTCACCATCATGTCTGTCATTATGGGGGGTCTACGCTCACCAGGCACTCCTTGAGGCCCAGAGGTATGGAGACTATTCTGGACATCTTATAATTCATAGATCATTTCCTCCAATGACTGGAGGCACTCATTCATAGAGGTAATAAAGCTAATAATTTTCAAAGCATACTTCATGGGTATTATTTACAGCTTGGTTATGGATAACAACTCTAGTTGACTAAAACGAGTAGTGAGTTCCATCTAAATGAAGCCCATGACACTTTGATCCAGGCGGGTTAACACATCTTGTATCTCATTAATAAGATGCTGATTTTCCAGTATAGCATTTGTTTTTTCAATGTTAAAAAGGATGGAAGATTGGTAGAATTGGAGGAGCTGCGAGTGTATTGTCTCTGATAACTTCAAGTGGCGGAGTAATTTCTGGTGATACAACCCCACTACTTGAAGTAAATAGATACAAGGTGGGATGTACAAAGTGATTCAGACAGCGTTCCATACATCCAGCTACAACATGTTCAAATCAAGAGAAGTACTTTAAGCTAAGATCATCATAGGACTGGTACTGCAAAAGCCTGTCTTCTATTAGCTCAGCCTCCAAGGACAAAGGCCCCAGATAAGAGGAGCTGAGAGCTTCAGCGAAGCATGTTAAATGTAAGTTGTATGTCCAGTAGATGGAGCGTGGAGGGTCACCTCCACTGATGGTGGAAATAGAATATTGCTGTTATTTACTGTATCTCATACATGCATATTGATCGCCCAGTCGCTGAGATGTGTGGCTCAAAAATTTGAGGTGTTTTTCAAAGCTAATTGTTGTTGTCCTTTGTTGTTTTTTTGTACTTTTTATTTTTATAGTTTCACTGCAACCTTGGGGTGTAGCTGCTATGGAGCACCAGTTTTGTCAGGATCATGAGTGCTTTACAACAGATCCCTTTGATAATAATTGCTAAGTGATTTAAAGCTTAAAGGTATTGGATATATACCTTTTGTTTTTTTCTTTGTGTGAATCCATCTTACTAGTGCTCACTGGTGATTTTGCCGCTGGATCACACAAAGGTTTTTAATAAAATAATATAAACGTTAAATAGAGTTTGGGTTTTTAAATACTTTATTAGAAGCGCAGGGGTCAAAAGAAAAGCAATCACTCTTGATATTCAATTAAATACTATTTTAACTGTTTCAAAGGTCCTGAGGAAATTTGAGGATATATTTGGAATAGCTTAGATGGTTCTTATTTAGGTAATATGGTATATGCTCCTATTAGAATTAAAGGTGAGTTACTTGTTGGCAAAACAATAGTTGGGGTTTTTGGGCAGAATGTACCCATGCAGTAAGTGTCAGGAATCAAGATAAAAATTGTCTCAAATTCCCGTCTTCTGAATCCAGATGTGCTAAAGCGGTCATTGAACCCAGCCAAGATAAAACTTTTTCAGGATCATCCTTACCTAGTAATGAGTCACGTGGAGCGGGCTTTCCACCTTCTCAGTCAGGTGAGCAACAATATCATTGAGGACGCCCTCAAGGAGGCCTTTCTGGAAGGTTAGTAAAGATCCTGATCAGATTAGGCTCCAAAGATCCCAAAGGCATCACTTCCCAATGTACCCTATACATATTGAAGCATTT